>JABANP010000223.1:0-81180 GCA_013115135.1 Perkinsus olseni | reverse complement strand
TTACTTCTCCCAATAATATGGTACGATTGAACATCAACTCAGAGACAGGAAATGACAATTACGCGGTAATAGTTGGTGAGAGCTTCGTAGAACATGATCGATAGGTCGGGTAGGTGAGTCGACCACGAACAGTCCGACATCCCGCAAATCATCGTAGAATCGTAATTCCAGTTCGCAACTGAAATATTTCTGTGAGGACTGTTCTCGACTTCTTGTACTTGGGTTGCTTGTTAATTGAACTGATAGTGAAGTCGAGAACGCTTTGAGGCTTATGGCTCTGTCTCGGCGGAAAACGGCGGTAGCGAGAGCTTGGTGCCCCTTGGGGTTTGGGAGAAATGCTTCATTATGATTTCCAACAGCGGGTCTGGATACATACTGGCTACAGGGCGTGATACATAGAATGCCACCTAGTCCCGGAATACAACTTACATCTTCCTGGAAGATGTAAGTTGTATGCGCGGATCTTGCTCACGCTTCAGTTTCAAGTCATCACCGACCTGAAGCTACGTGCTCGGCGGCAACCATCAGGGGCAACAGTGCTCATATTGGCTGCTATTGATAGTGATGGAGTTTGCGGAGCTGCAATACTCTCTGTAGTATAGGATATGAATGAGCATCGCACTCGCGGCTGTTCTACTCAGTCACTGCTCACACGAGAAGGTGTGAAGTTTGCTGTGGAGCCCATCAGCCATATGCTCGAGGCGAGAGCGGCTGTCTTTGATATCGCTAGAGCTCGCGTGGGACAGGCAGAAGCCACAAGGCATAGGGATGTTCGAAGTGTAGTCGGGGCTGTCGGCGTATTGTAGTATAGAAGAAGGCGGACTTCACTTTAGTCCTGTGCCCAATCGTTAACGTATCAGTTCAAACTACATGGTATGACTTGGGGA
Organism: Perkinsus olseni; assembly: GCA_013115135.1. Taxonomy (NCBI): domain Eukaryota; phylum Perkinsozoa; order Perkinsida; family Perkinsidae; genus Perkinsus; species Perkinsus olseni. The sequence continues at coordinate 80,293 of JABANP010000223.1, read as the reverse complement.
GTGTCGCATAAGTTTGACTATCGACATAGTACGGTCAAGTCTAAAGGCCGCTTCGGCTCCGTGCAGTCTCACGTGGAGGAGATAATCATCTCTGCTACCCTTGGCCTGATGTAATTTTTGTCGTTTCTGTCATAACCAATGGTCTTCCGAGCAGATAGCCCTTTCCGATAGTCTTTACCTTCAGATTGTGATGATTGGATGCGGCTGTCTCGAGGATTTGGATGGAATTTTGGAGGAGAGTGGGCTCCCTGGAAGTGGATGCAATGCCGATGATTTGGTCATCTACGTTTTCGACTCACACAGGTCGGGTCAAGGGCTCTTGTCCTTGCAGGTTAGGGTAGTAGCCTTTATAGTGAGCTATCTCGATGGATCTGCCCGCAGCATTAGAGTTAGCATGTAGGGCATAGGAGTACCGGGGGATAATCCCCGGGGGATTCTTGTTCTGTTGGGGTATGCAATACGAAAAGACTAGATGATTGGTCTTATGGGTCTACGTGGGACTGGCGATGACTGCTCGTTCGCTTGGGTGTGGATGATCTTGATCTGAACTCTAGCTTAGAACTCCGACTACCCCCAGGTTCAGGGCAGATCATTAGTTGTCCCCTCGTGGAATATCTCAGGCCGATCCATCTGAGCAACATATATGAGAAACAAAATCGTGTCATCGTTATTGACGATGATCAAGAGGGGTGAGTCGAACTCAACGACATCTTTGCTCGCTGTGAGGTGGATTACATGAGACATGCGGCATGTCACATGCCGTTCACCGATTTCGATCAGACTAGCTCGGCGCATCCGCCTACTTAGCTGACCAGCTTGCCTTGTAGAGGCACACTGGTGGGAATCCTGCTTTTTCCGCGTTCTGTTAGATCTCGCCGATCCCCAGTAGGCTTGCTCCATGCGCCGCGCATGATGCGCACAATGCCGCGAACAATCGCTTGAGATAACCTTCTAAGACTTGATGACGACGAAGAAGGTGAGGTGGTCATTGTCTCAAGTGAATTAGCTCAGAACAACAAGCTGTGTCCGGATTCAATCATCGCCCAGCCCCGTCCTGAGTGGACCGTCCACTGTTGACGGGAGCTACGCGATACTAGATCTGGTCGCTATTTGGGCGATCATACTCACGCTTCTGCACGTCTTTTTCCTCGACCATGTACAGTTGTGTTTCACGGTTTTGGAGATGGGTACATGATTAGCGTAGAGAATTACGCTCATGACAGTTCTGATCCTCGATTCTCAGTTCAGTGATGTTAAACATCACTGGAACCAGGACCTGGTTACCAGGTTGATTCCTCTCAATAAAACATGTACGGCTGATGAAGACAGCATCGACTGGATCGTCACGGACATGCCGTTTGGGAACTGTAGAGAGCCCAAGAAGGCGGACGTGGCTCGCGTACTCCACGCCGTGAGTGTTGTTTTGAAGCCTGAGACTGGTCGCTGTGAACTACTCAGCAGAAGCTACAAGCGGCTCGATGCAGCAGCTGCAGGAGTGGATGGTAATGAATATGGAACATTGTTATATTTACATCAACTACCACCGCTACCATCGCCGCTTTTGGCAACCATAATCGTCTTGGGTTGTTAGTTATCAGCGGGAGGGGATGGGGTGTAAGTGCGGATCCTAGAGAAAAACTGGCGTGAAGGCCCCTGGTGCAATGCTTCTTAATCATGCTCGCCTTGTGTTGGCCGCCATCTCGGAGAAACACAGGGAACTTCCAGTCGTTGCTCTTGTAGTTCGCTTCATATGTAATCATACCAGACTCACGGATGGTCATAGATCTCACAACGCCAGACAAGTCTTCGAGCAGTGAAAGTGGGGATCCATGCTCGCATACACGGCCTGAAGTTGGTGAGTCAGATACCACGGTGCCACGCCGTCCGAAGAATTACGTCCGAGAGCTCGAAGCGAAGTTCCCCGATGAGAGCAGCGCTAGAAAAGCAATGGAAGAATTCGCGGGCTGTTCTATGCGATCGAAGGGCCTTCCGTCCATATACAAGTAATGCCTTTCGATTCTTTCGGATTGCTCGACCGGTGCCTACCCGAATATCAGGTTACGGGATATCGCGTCCATCCCGGAACTCGCGTCAGAGGGCAGAACCAGAGTTGATGTATGCGGCGTTCTTGTCCGGGAAGTGAGACCAGCGGGCCGGCCTGGCTAAGACTAAGGTTTGGAGTCTACTTCAGGGCGCCGATCACGGCGCTAATGCTAGTCGCGGGACGAACATCATGATCGAGGATCAAACTGGAGTCATCCACGTCACGGGCTGGGCTCAACGGTGAGTTTAGGACGCCGAAAGAGCTTTCTGCCGACTCACTCGTAGTAGAGGCGGGCTCGAAGCCTCACAGACGCTCTTGCTGATCGGCAATGCGAAGATCATCAGCTCATCGCAAATTGACGAGACTCCGCCAGTTCTCGCGGTGGACTCTGGCGCGGAAGTCAAGGTGAGAAGCTTCCAGCGGCTGGGATCCAGCCCCCGCAGAGGGCCTCTCCCTTGACATACGAGGTTTCCGTAGGTGAACCCAACCATATTGGGATCTGAAAGATCGACTGGTGGATCTCCCGGCCGACGAGAGCTATTGACAGAGGACAATGACGACGAAGATGAGCATAGGTCCGAAACTGGTTCGGATGGAGGCAAGCTACCGAAGAGCCTCTGTGATTGACCATGGGGAACCTTTCATGTTCAGAGCGAGCAGGGAAGCGACCTAGGGGTAGGACGGGGACGACCCCAGAGGCGAAACAACGCCGAATTGAGATCGGTTTTCAGAGAGAGGCTATGAAGGAAGTGTAAGGCAGCACTCCAGGATTGAATCGCGCTCTCTCTAGATCGTAGACCGGTTGCCCCCCTCCCCAATTGTTCGTTAAGGCTCCCGTTCAATGTCTCAGGTATTATTATGGGCATTATAAAACAACTCCTGCATCCATCATTCTGTAAGATGTACTTCGCGAGTTTTAGGGCTTGCCCGCAGCTCCCCCAAATAGGTATCGAATAGCTGCAGAGCACCAATACCGTGGGTTGTCGAATCTATGGGCAGCCTGTGTTGCCCTTGCAGGACACTTAGGTGAATGACGACATACTGTGTTTGTGCATAGCCGATAATATTTCGGGAGCAGATTCAGGGTCTATGACCGAAGCTCGTCATCGGGAGATGAGTTACCAAGTTTGCCGACAGGTGGGCAACCTACCCCAGGTTGAAGGTGGTTTGTGTTATTTCGACGGGTATTCCTCTGTTTCAACAATGGGCTGATCTTGGAGCGGACCGGTGGCATCCACCCAAGACACAGGGACTAGAGGCGATAGACCGGGTCTACTTCCACTGTTGTTATCGGAATACGACTAGAGGTTTCAGACGGGGAAAATGCATGCATTCAACCAAGCACGTTCTGTTGCATACACCTCGTTAATATCTCGTTATGAGGGCCGTCCCGTGACGATCTACTAGTAGCTCTGCTCTGGCTTGCCTCTAGAGTCTCTTTCATTCCAGCGAGCACGTCCTGTCCAAGCTCATCCCGTCGTTCTTAGTTCGGCCAACATTTCGACAATACACATGGAGACGTTCGACCACCGCAGTCGCCAAGGTGAGCCTTCGGGTGGCGTGGGGGTCTAAAAAGAGCACAGGCGTTCGTTTATCGGTTTACAATGTGGAGTACCGAGTGTAAGAGAATTTGAAGGACACCTCGTGCATAGTATCCTTGTGGTCTTATTGGGAAAATCATGTTACATACAGGCTCCCCTTTCAGTGCGACGGGCGACGGCGAAGCTCGTCCAACTCCCCACCTTCTGGCCAAGGGAGGGGATGGAAGTATTAGCTTGGAGTATAGCGAGGAGTAAGTCAGCTTCCGATGTGAATGTCATGTACTGTCGTCGATAATCATGTTCCTAATCTTAATTTCTTCTAATATCTGCGGCGAATATCGTCTCTGCTTGTAGTTGCTCTACCGTCGTCTTGTGCACAAGGTCTTCCGATGGCCACCATCGTTCTGCCAGTCTCTTACTTCTTCAGTCTCCGATTGCTTCTCTATCGCCATTGCTCACTATTGGAAGCATTCATGCATACGCCGTACACCTATGCGGCTGCGGGATTGCACTGCGTAGGTTGGTTGTGGTGCAAATCGCACTAAGTATCTTACAGTTTTCAGGCGAGTGGTAAACGAGATGTAAAGGGAGTTTCAAAACTTCGTGAACAACTTTGAACTTTTGAAATTTCTCAACGACCGACCGTACGAAACTGAAACTTTGTGAGCTTATTGTCAATATCGTGAGGAACGAACATGGCGAAAGTGGCATTTCCGTTCGTGCTCTCCAAGGCGTGACCGCCAGAAGAGCTCATCACGTCAGAAGGGCCGTGGAACACTGAAATTTTTTCTCCTTCGAACTGATCATGTCTAGGGGTTTCCGAGTCCGCTGATTAACGTGAGATAAGTTTCCAGTCTCGTTTCTCACCCCAATGCCTCTCAATCAACTCAAGCCAAGCGCATCCCCACCAGCGTGAGATGAAACCGACAGGACATGGCATGCTCATTGGTCCCAAAAGAGAGAGTCTTCATCGGATGATGACAATGATGATGATGCGATCGAAGAATCTTCGATCTTCGACGAAGATTCGTCCTCGGAAGATTCTTCGCTGTCCGTTGAAGTGCACATCTGGCAGGCTGCAAGGCGGGAGAATCCGCGCAGATTGGTCACCGAGTGGAAGACCCGGGGCGAATCTTCGTCGAAGATCGAAGATTCTTCGATCGCATCATCATCATTGTCATCATCCGATGAAGACTCTCTCTTTTGGGACCAATGAGCATGCCATGTCCTGTCGGTTTCATCTCACGCTGGTGGGGATGCGCTTGGCTTGAGTTGATTGAGAGGCATTGGGGTGAGAAACGAGACTGGAAACTTATCTCACGTTAATCAGCGGACTCGGAAACCCCTAGACATGATCAGTTCGAAGGAGAAAAATTTCAGTGTTCCACGGCCCTTCTGACGTGATGAGCTCTTCTGGCGGTCACGCCTTGGAGAGCACGAACGGAAATGCCACTTTCGCCATGTTCGTTCCTCACGATATTGACAATAAGCTCACAAAGTTTCAGTTTCGTACGGTCGGTCGTTGAGAAATTTCAAAAGTTCAAAGTTGTTCACGAAGTTTTGAAACTCCCTTTACTGCAATATTTCGCAGAATCTGGACTGCAGCCCGACAGCTATAACCAAGTGTATATTTCCATGCCAGTACGGCTTCTCCCGTTGATCATCACGTGATGTGTATTGTTCTTCTACCTCAGTTGCCCGTGCGACTGAATTTAATTGAGAAACTCAAGTGGGCCAAGTGAAACAAAGCAATCATGATTGATCTTTTTACGTGTTAGGAAATACGGTAACTGTCGTGGCCTGTTCGAGATGACACACTATGACTTCTTGAGAAGAGATAACTCAGTTGCGATTCAAGATGGAGGTGATACTGCTTCCGACACTTTGGGTCTGTATCGATGTCATCTTGGGGTTCCTCGGCCGAGGGTTTCCAAAGAGCCGAAGGGGACATTACAGATCCGTCAGAAACGACTGAGTAGCCTTGCTTTGGATTGATTTTCAAGGCGCCTCTTGCTGAGCGGTGAAAGTCACGAGCTCGCGGGCATCCATATTGCGGCACCGAACGCTCTTGAGAAGAGCCTCCTCTCAGGGCCATCGGCAGCCGGTCAAGTTGATCATCTCAACCTGAGTGAAATATCCGCCTCAGATATGGCAGCTCTTGTGTCTTCCGTGCTTGAAGCAGGAACGTCACCGAGGGGTGTGATCGCACCGGCACTCTCTGGCACTATTATTAGTATTATGTTCCTTTCTTCAGTTGACAATGAGGAGAACGAAGGTGTGCGGACAAGCTCCCAATGCCGCAGGGCGTTCTTCGATGCACTTGACATTATCCAGAAGTGAGTAATTCGAGTGTATATCGTTTCGAAAGTGGCACTTTCAAAGCGCCATCATTGATGATGGGCCAACTTGATTTCAGCAACAATCGTGGTGGGGTTCGAACTGCCTTACTGCGCGGGCTCAACATGCTCCGTCAAGTCGTAGCTCAGGTGGGTGTATTGCTGTTCTGGGTTGGAACCTGTGTTAGTCGAGTATTACCCTCGTTTAGTGGCCAAGTATCTGCTCACGTCAGGCTAAGTACATACGAGATCGCAATATGTATAATACCTTATGCGGAGAGAATGGAAGTTTTAGGATCACTGTTCTACACGGCGTGGTCAACTCTGTCATTTAGTGAGCAAAATGTTTTTGTTCTGCTGAATTCCGTGTCGTTGTTATCAGTTCCGCAGGAGTCCTGCGTCGCTTAGCGCTATTCGTGCTCCAAATAATTCATCACAAATGCTCGTCCCGGGAGGCTTGCAGGAGCCCTCTGCCTTACATCATCTGCTGTCGGATACCCTCAGGGAATTATCTCTGTGTTAGAGTGGTAGGCCCATCGCGAGTTTGAGGAAGGTCCGCTGGGTTTCGCTCCAGATGCCCACCAGCGTATCAGAGGGAACCAGAGACAGGAGGTAAGAACCCTATGTCACGATCTAAACAAGTGTAGTATCTCCGTATCGCCACATTCAGCACCTTCGCCACACATTTTGACGATGCAAGTACTGAGAGCGGAGCGATGATGGAATTCAGGGCATTCGACAATTCCGTGGTGGAAGTGGAAGGAAAGGAATTCGAGGTACACATATTGCGTTAGATATCGATCATGGCCTTGGTGTTCAGAAATGGCGAAGTGCTCTTTACCGCCAGGCCGAAGATTTCGGGGACCATAGCAATGGGCTCGATAAAGGTGGTGCTTGCTGTTGGGCGGCACGGCATATACACTGATCGTTTCTCATCAGATTCTTCCGGCGAGAGTGATGGTTCGGAGATCTAAACTTTGGGACTGTCGTTAACCTACTGGCATGAACCGGTCTCAAAGCTCAGCATAGCTGGGATTTCACGTAGCCGATCCAGTTGGTGCATGTTAACGGACCCTGATCAGTCTTGATATTTGCATAAGTATGGAACGGCTCCCGCCGCTCAGTGAGCCATCGGTTTGTCAACTGATTGCATCGCGCCAATTCGCAGTCTGAATTTCACGCCCAAGAATTAATTCAGCCTCATGTTGAGTATGGTATTGATCCTCGACTCAATGATATAGCTCGGGGACCCCGAGTCGGGGTTGTCTCGATCCTTTTAGGAAATTGCTTGTTGTTTATCATTCGGCCATCATGATGTATGGACGGCGCAACCGTATGGGAGCGGTGAAAACACAGTGGAAGAATATGGCCCTTGTAAGAATAATGAGCTGTCCAACGTTGTAAGATCTTTGGTCTTGACAGTCGAACCACGACACCTTCAAGGCGCATGATCTGCCTCAATACGGTCGGTTCCCGGTGGAGGCAGCAAGTGCTCCCCATCTGCCGCATGCTCCGGTTTTCCAGGCGGTTCCGCAACAAGGGTGAGGGGCACACTGGAGAATTTCATCCCTGCTCAGCTTAGTCCCGTCCCGTCCCGTCACGGGACGGTCACACAAAAGCCGAGATTCAGAAATTAGAGCGCGATATAGCTGAGAAGTTGCCAAGAGGAATGTGTGCGGCTCTGCTCGAGCGGTGGTGCTTACTGATCAGCCAGAGTGGCATCCTTCAAGGGCCCTACGGCTTGTGGATTCGAAGGTCCGATATCTCAACGGCTGCAGCGGCTGCAAAGAAGTTATCCCCGGAGCATTGGAGCTGGTTCCAGACGAACGGCGTGATGTGCTCGTCTAGCTAGGAGAGAGATAAAACAGATACCAGGAATAATGCGATTGAGTCTGCGATGGTCGACGAGGTAACAAAAATTCTTTATCTACGAATTGTCTCGGTCTCGACTCCTTCAATCGTTCTTCAGGAAAAGAGTCGGACGAGTTCGCTGCCGGTGTCAACGCGAACTGATGTGGAGCACAGAAGAAAGAGAATGAAGGCAGTGGAATCCATGCTTAAGGATCTGCCCGATGAGCAGGAGTATCTAGACGGTCAGCTAGATCCAGTCCCACAAGTAAGCTTAGACCGCTCGGCGTGGCCGCTGACTATCACGGATAGGCAATTCTTCCACCGAATCCACTCGAAGGCGCGCCGGCCGCGGCACCCACTGTTGAGGAGGTGAAGCGCACAACCATCTTACACCCCCTCAAATCTTCGTTGCCAGGCTATCGAGGGAGGAGGTTCTGCTTGCTGCTTGCCGGCGAATGGTGCTGATTCCTACTCTGACCATATCGCAACTGATGCCCTGAAGATCAATCTATGCAATGCTATCCGAATTCTCATTTGCCGTGGCTTGTCGCAATAACAGCTCCTCCTTGGAGCTTGGCTCCTTCGCAAGGAGCCACAGAATGATACTGATGTTGAATGATACTCAATGGCGGCTGTAGTGTCTCAGTTGACTGCCTTCTCACTACAGATTGCAAGATCGACCATGACCCGGAGCCCTGTAGGTCACAGAGATGTTGTTATCTTTGAGTTCTCGAACCCATGATTGATTATGGTCGAGTTGTAGTGTCTCAGTTGACTGCCTTCTCACTACATATTGCAAGATTGGACCATGACCCGGAGCCCTGTAGGTTACAGAGATGTTGATATGTTTGAGTTATCGAACCCATGATTGATTATGGTCGAGTTGTACGGTCTCAGTTGACTGCCTTCTCACTACAGATTGCAAGATCGGGCCATGACCCGGAGCCCTGTAGGTTACAGAGATGTTGATATGTTTGAGTTCTCGAACCCATGATTGATTATGGTCGCGTTGTAGTGTCTCAGTTGACTGCCTTCTCACTACAGATTTCAAGATCGGATTATGACCCGGAGCCCTGTAGGTTACAGAGATGTTGATATCTTTGAGTTATCGAACCCATGATTGATTATGGTCGAGTTGTAGTGTCTCAGTTGACTGCCTTCTCACTACAGATTTCAAGATCGGATTATGACCCGGAGACCTGTAGGTTACAGAGATGTTGTTATCTTTGAGTTCTCGAACCCATGATTGATTATGGTCGAGTTGTAGTGTCTCAGTTGACTGCCTTCTCGCTACATATTGCAAGATTGGACCATGACCCGGAGCCCTGTAGGTTACAGAGATGTTGATATGTTTGAGTTCTCGAGCCCATGATTGATTATGGTCGCGTTGTAGTGTCTCAGTTGACTGCCTTCTCACTACAGATTTCAAGATCGGATTATGACCCGGAGCCCTGTAGGTTACAGAGATGTTGTTATCTTTGAGTTCTCGAACCCATGATTGATTATGGTCGCGTTGTAGTGTCTCAGTTGACTGCCTTCTCACTACAGATTTCAAGATCGGATTATGACCCGGAGCCCTGTAGGTCACAGAGATGTTGTTATCTTTGAGTTCTCGAACCCATGATTGATTATGGTCGAGTTGTAGTGTCTCAGTTGACTGCCTTCTCACTATAGATTTCAAGATCGGATTATGACCCGGAGCCCTGTAGGTTACAGAGATGTTGATATTTTTGAGTTATCGAACCCATGATTGATTGTGGTCGAGTTGTAGTGTCTCAGTTGACTGCCTTCTCACTACATATTGCAAGATTGGACCATGACCCGGAGCCCTGTAGGTTACAGAGATGTTGATATCTTTGAGTTCTCGAACCCATGATTGATTATGGTCGAGTTGTAGTGTCTCAGTTGACTGCCTTCTCACTACAGATTGCAAGATCGGACCATGACCCGGAGCCCTGTAGGTTACAGAGATGTTGATATGTTTGAGTTCTCGAACCCATGAGTGCTTATGGTCGAGTTGTAGTGTCTCAGTTGACTGCCTTCTCACTACAGATTGCAAGATCGGGCCATGACCCGGAGCCCTGTAGGTTACAGAGATGTTGATATGTTTGAGTTCTCGAACCCATGATTGATTATGGTCGCGTTGTAGTGTCTCAGTTGACTGCCTTCTCACTACAGATTTCAAGATCGGATTATGACCCGGAGCCCTGTAGGTCACAGAGATGTTGTTATCTTTGAGTTCTGGAACCCATGATTGATTATGGTCGAGTTGATTATGGTCGAGTTGTAGTGTCTCAGTTGACTGCCTTCTCACTACAGATTTCAAGATCGGACCATGACCCGGAGCCCTGTAGGTTACAGAGATGTTGATATGTTTGAGTTCTGGAACCCATGATTGATTATGGTCGAGTTGTAGTGTCTCAGTTGACTGCCTTCTCACTACAGATTGCAAGATCGGGCCATGACCCGGAGCCCTGTAGGTTACAGAGATGTTGATATGTTTGAGTTCTCGAACCCATGATTGATTATGGTCGCGTTGTAGTGTCTCAGTTGACGGCCTTCTCACTACAGATTTCAAGATCGGATTATGACCCGGAGCCCTGTAGGTTACAGAGATGTTGTTATCTTTGAGTTCTCGAACCCATGATTGATTATGGTCGCGTTGTAGTGTCTCAGCTGACTGCCTTCTCACTACAGATTTCAAGATCGGATTATGACCCGGAGCCCTGTAGGTTACAGAGATGTTGTTATCTTTGAGTTCTCGAACCCATGATTGATTATGGTCGAGTTGTAGTGTCTCAGTTGACTGCCTTCTCACTACAGATTTCAAGATCGGATCATGACCCGGAGCCCTGTAGGTTACAGAGATGTTGATATGTTTGAGTTCTCGAACCCGTGATTGATTATGGTCGAGTTGTAGTGTCTCAGTTGACTGCCTTCTCACTACAGATTGCAAGATCGAACCATGACCCGGAGCCCTGTAGGTTACAGAGATGTTGATATGTTTGAGTTCTCGAACCCATGAGTGCTTATGGTCGTGTTGTAGTGTCTCAGTTGACTGCCTTCGCACCACAGATTTCCGGATAGAACCATGACCCGGAGCCCTGTAGGTTGAAGAGATGTTGATATGTTTGAGTTCTCGAACCCATGATTGATTATGGTCGAGTTGTAGTGTCTCAGTTGACTGCCTTCTCACTACAGATTTCAAGATCGGACCATGACCTGGAGCCCTGTAGATTACAGAGATGTTGATATGTTTGAGTTCTGGAACCCATGATTGATTATGGTCGAGTTGTAGTGTCTCAGTTGACTGCCTTCTCACTACCGATTTCAAGATCGGACCATGACTCGGAGCCCTGTAGGTTACAGAGATGTTGATATGTTTGAGTTCTGGAACCCATGATTGATTATGGTCGAGTTGTAGTGTCTCAGTTGACTGCCTTCTCACTACAGATTGCAAGATCGGATCATGACCCGGAGCCCTGTAGGTTACAGAGACGTTGATATGTTTGAGTTCTGGAACCCATGATTGATTATGGTCGAGTTTTAGTGTCTCAGTTGACTGGCTTCTCACTACCGATTTCAAGATCGGACCATGACCCGGAGCCCTGTAGGTTACAGAGATGTTGATATCTTTGAGTTATCGAACCCATGATTGATTATGGTCGAGTTGTAGTGTCTCAGTTGACTGCCTTCTCGCTACAGATTTCAAGATCGGATTATGACCCGGAGCCCTGTAGGTTACAGAGATGTTGTCATCTTTGAGTTCTCGAACCCATGATTGATTATGGTCGAGTTGTAGTGTCTCAGTTGACTGCCTTCTCACTACAGATTTCAAGATCGGATTATGACCCGGAGCCCTGTAGGTTACAGAGATGTTGTTATCTTTGAGTTCTCGAAACCCATGATTGATTATGGTCGAGTTGTAGTGTCTCAGTTGACTGCCTTCTCACTACAGATTTCAAGATCGGACCATGACCCGGAGCCCTGTAGGTTACAGAGATGTTGATATGTTTGAGTTCTCGAACCCATGATTGATTATGGTCGAGTTGTAGTGTCTCAGTTGACTGCCTTCTCACTACAGATTTCAAGATCGGACCATGACCCGGAGCCCTGTAGGTTACAGAGATGTTGATATGTTTGAGTTCTCGAACCCATGATTGATTATGGTCGCCTTGTAGTGTCTCAGTTGACTGCCTTCTCACTACAGATTTCAAGATTGGACCATGACCCGGAGCCCTGTAGGTTACAGAGATGTTGATATGTTTGAGTTATCGAACCCATGATTGATTATGGTCGAGTTGTACGGTCTCAGTTGACTGCCTTCTCACTACAGATTTCAAGATCGGATTATGACCCGGAGCCCTGTAGGTTACAGAGATGTTGTTATCTTTGAGTTCTCGAACCCATGATTGATTATGGTCGAGTTGTAGTGTCTCAGTTGACTGCCTTCTCACTACGTATTGCAAGATTGGACCATGACCCGGAGCCCTGTAGGTTACAGAGATGTTGATATGTTTGAGTTATCGAACCCATGATTGATTATGGTCGAGTTGTAGGGTCTCAGTTGACTGCCTTCTCACTACAGATTTCAAGATTGGACCATGACCCGGAGCCCTGTAGGTTACAGAGACGTTGATATGTTTGAGTTCTCGACCCCATGATTGATTATGGTCGCGTTGTAGTGTCTCAGTTGACTGCCTTCTCACTACAGATTTCAAGATCGGATTATGACCCGGAGCCCTGTAGGTTACAGAGATGTTGATATCTTTGAGTTACCGAACCCATGATTGATTATGGTCGAGTTGTAGTGTCTCAGTTGACTGCCTTCTCACTACAGATTTCAAGATCGGATTATGACCCGGAGACCTGTAGGTTACAGAGATGTTGTTATCTTTGAGTTCTCGAACCCATGATTGATTATGGTCGAGTTGTTGTGTCTCAGTTGACTGCCTTCTCGCTACATATTGCAAGATTGGACCATGACCCGGAGCCCTGTAGGTTACAGAGATGTTGATATGTTTGAGTTCTCGAACCCATGATTGATTATGGTCGCGTTGTAGTGTCTCAGTTGACTGCCTTCTCACTACAGATTTCAAGATCGGATTATGACCCGGAGCCCTGTAGGTTACAGAGATGTTGTTATCTTTGAGTTCTCGAACCCATGATTGATTATGGTCGCGTTGTAGTGTCTCAGTTGACTGCCCTCTCACTACAGATTTCAAGATCGGACCATGACCCGGAGCCCTGTAGGTTACAGAGATGTTGATATGTTTGAGTTATCGAACCCATGATTGATTATGGTCGAGTTGTAGTGTCTCAGTTGACTGCCTTCTCACTACAGATTGCAAGATTGGACCATGACCGGGAGCCCTGTAGGTTACAGAGATGTTGATATGTTTGAGTTCTCGAACCCATGATTGATTATGGTCGCGTTGTAGTGTCTCAGTTGACTGCCTTCTCACTACAGATTGCAAGATCGGACCATGACCCGGAGCCCTGTAGGTCACAGAGATGTTGTTATCTTTGAGTTCTCGAACCCATGATTGATTATGGTCGAGTTGTAGTGTCTCAGTTGACTGCCTTCTCACTACATATTGCAAGATTGGACCATGACCCGGAGCCCTGTAGGTTACAGAGATGTTGTTATTTTTGAGTTATCGAACCCATGATTGATTGTGGTCGAGTTGTAGTGTCTCAGTTGACTGCCTTCTCACTACATATTGCAAGATTGGACCATGACCCGGAGCCCTGTAGGTTACAGAGATGTTGATATGTTTGAGTTCTCGAACCCATGATTGATTATGGTCGAGTTGTGGTGTCTCAGTTGACTGCCTTCTCACTACAGATTGCAAGATCGGACCATGACCCGGAGCCCTGTAGGTTACAGAGATGTTGATATGTTTGAGTTCTCGAACCCATGAGTGCTTATGGTCGAGTTGTAGTGTCTCAGTTGACTGCCTTCTCACTACAGATTGCAAGATCGGGCCATGACCCGGAGCCCTGTAGGTTACAGAGATGTTGTTATCTTTGAGTTCTCGAACCCATGATTGATTATGGTCGCGTTGTAGTGTCTCAGTTGACTGCCTTCTCACTACAGATTTCAAGATCGGATTATGACCCGGAGCCCTGTAGGTCACAGAGATGTTGTTATCTTTGAGTTCTGGAACCCATGATTGATTATGGACGAGTTGATTATGGTCGAGTTGTAGTGTCTCAGTTGACTGCCTTCTCACTACAGATTTCAAGATCGGATCATGACCCGGAGCTCTGTAGGTTACAGAGATGTTGATATGTTTGAGTTCTCGAACCCATGATTGATTATGGTCGAGTTGTAGTGTATCAGTTGACTGCCTTCTCACTACAGATTTCAAGATCCATGATTGATTATGGTCGAGTTGTAGTGTCTCAGTTGACTGCCTTCTCACTACAGATTGCAAGATCGGACCATGACCCGGAGCCCTGTAGATTACAGAGACGTTGATATGTTTGAGTTCTGGAACCCATGATTGATTATGGTCGAGTTGTAGTGTCTCAGTTGACTGGCTTCTCACTACCGATTTCAAGATCGGACCATGACCCGGAGCCCTGTAGGTTACAGAGACGTTGATATGTTTGAGTTCTCGAACCCAGGATTGATTATGGTCGAGTTGTAGTGTCTCAGTTGACTGCCTTCTCATTACGTATTGCAAGATTGGACCATGACCCGGAGCCCTGTAGGTTACAGAGATGTTGATATCTTTGAGTTATCGAACCCATGATTGATTATGGTCGAGTTGTAGTGTCTCAGTTGACTGCCTTCTCGCTACAGATTTCAAGATCGGATTATGACCCGGAGCCCTGTAGGTTACAGAGATGTTGTCATCTTTGAGTTCTCGAACCCATGATTGATTATGGTCGAGTTGTAGTGTCTCAGTTGACTGCCTTCTCACTACGTATTGCAAGATTGGACCATGACCCGGAGCCCTGTAGGTTACAGAGATGTTGATATGTTTGAGTTCTCGGACCCATGATTGATTATGGTCGAGTTGTAGTGTCTCAGTTGACTGCCTTCGCACCACAGATTTCAGGATAGGACCATGACCCGGAGCCCTGTAGGTTACAGAGATGTTGATATGTTTGAGTTCTCGAACCCATGATTAATTATGGTCGAGTTGTAGTGTCTCAGTTGACTGCCTTCTCACTACAGAATTCAAGATCGAACTATAACCCGGAGCCCTGTAGGTTACAGAGATGTTGATATGTTTGAGTTCTCGAACCCATGATTGATTATGGTCGAGTTGTAGTGTCTCAGTTGACTGCCTTCTCACTACAGATTTCAAGATCGGACCATGACCCGGAGCCCTGTAGGTTACAGAGATGTTGATATGTTTGAGTTCTCGAACCCATGATTGATTATGGTCGAGTTGTAGTGTCTCAGTTGACTGCCTTCTCACTACCGATTTCAAGATCGGACCATGACCCGGAGCCCTGTAGGTTACAGAGATGTTGTCATCTTTGAGTTCTCGAACCCATGATTGATTATGGTCGAGTTGTAGTGTCTCAGTTGACTGCCTTCTCACTACGTATTGCAAGATTGGACCATGACCCGGAGCCCTGTAGGTTACAGAGATGTTGATATGTTTGAGTTCTCGGACCCATGATTGATTATGGTCGAGTTGTAGTGTCTCAGTTGACTGCCTTCTCGCTACATATTGCAAGATTGGACCATGACCCGGAGCCCTGTAGGTTACAGAGATGTTGATATGTTTGAGTTCTCGAACCCATGATTGATTATGGTCGCGTTGTAGTGTCTCAGTTGACTGCCTTCTCACTACAGATTTCAAGATCGGATTATGACCCGGAGCCCTGTAGGTTACAGAGATGTTGTTATCTTTGAGTTCTCGAACCCATGATTGATTATGGTCGCGTTGTAGTGTCTCAGTTGACTGCCTTCTCACTACAGATTTCAATATCGGATTATGACCCGGAGCCCTGTAGGTCACAGAGATGTTGTTATCTTTGAGTTCTCGAACCCATGATTGATTATGGACCGCGACTTATCGGAATGAAAGTGGGCCCGTTTCAGACGGTAGGAGAAAACGAGGGGATAGATCTCCTCCTTGTCCAAGGAATGATGAATGATACTTGATGATGGCTGGCTGGCATGATCAGTCAGAGTAGACCTTTTCATTCACGTAGAGCGCTCTTTGGTCCTCGAATAGTTAGTTTCCACATCTTATCCTTATTCTGTTCCTCTCTATCCGGCAGCGAGATACTGCTAGCGTCAGAGATCACTGCTTGAAGCGGTTGGGGCGCTATTACGCGCATTGGTGTGATGCAAACCTGCGCCAGTGCGACTCAGAGCAGTCCTTCAGTAGTCCGGCTTACGAGGTCGAGGTGAGATTCTTTTCCGTGCCAGTTAGGCTTTAATTTCTTACTCTATGTAGGTTACCTCAGACGATGTCGGTCCCGATCGGCCATTCTCGGAGTCGGCAGTTGTCGATGAACCCACTTCGATGAGTGTGAGCCATCTTCGTGTGAACGTGCTCTCGTTTGAGACTTCTTTCATAGGGAACGCTGCAGCATACTCCTGCAACATCATCTGGGGTTGACGTTTGCGAAGACTGCGGCCATCTGACGCAGAGCGCGGCGACGCATACTGTCCACGTGCCCATCGATTCTCACAGAGCAATCACCAGTAGTCTACAATTCCCCACTTACTACAGGACTGTATTCGACCAATTCAAGAAGTATTAATAGCCAACAGTTGGTGTAGATAGCACTCCTCCTCTCAGACTGGATGAGGCTCTATCGCTGTTCCGAAAACGTAACCGGCCGCCGTATTACTTACTGCTCAGGGCAAGGGTTGAGCGAAAGTGTAGGAAGCGATTCAACAAGGTACGCCAACTATCGGCTGAGTGCTGCAGTGGGCATGAGAGAAGTGTTTCAGGGCCGACTGCTCCAAGTCGTCTTCGCATCTGGTGGACTTCTCGATCTTGACTGGATAGAAGAGAAATGCACCTTGAACTCGGAGCGGACTGGCTTCGAAGTGCCATCCTCGGCTTCGAACATCAACCAGCCAACTACCACGTCCGTCTCCATCGCCGTTTCGACATCAGACGAGAATGCCGAGGAGGACGCCTTGACAGTCGAAGAAGAACAGGTCACAGGGAAAATTTCTGTTCAAGGTGAGAGGGTTTTCGCCGGTGTTTCACTGATCTCGGCAGCTGACCAGCAGTTGAACATCGCTGAGTTGAACTAGCGCGTTGGCAGGACTCCCGCTCGCTGGAATGCTCGACGCAGAGGAAAGGCTCAGGAGGGCAGCAGTTGTTCAGAGGGCGCTCGACGATCTCCGGAATGCACAGGTAGGAGCTTCGCAGCCTCCCACTCGTAGGCTGTGAGGCGCGTCACACTTCTCAGGGGCGGTCAGTAAGAGATCCTAAGGAATATGCCGAGCGTCAGGTGGATACGGCTCAACAGGTGGGTTAGAAGGACGATCTGAGTAAGCTTGATTACTCATCGACCTATTCTAGGTTTCGGACGCCGCTCCCGGGCTCCAGCCAGACAGGAGTCCACCGAGACTTGAAGCTCGCAACCTGTCTACTAACTTCCCGAAATGCCCGGCTCAGTTGGTTCTCGTCGAAGGACTCTCGGCCACTCATCTAATCATGGCGGAATGTGGGTCTCTGAGCACTGAGGATGGAGTGCACTGGGGTAGTGGCACCCGCCAAACGGTAATGAGCCTGCCACCTAGTCCCCTAGATCGTATCCATCGGCCTTTCCTAGAAGCTATGGGGCTTCGAGTAGTGCGTCATGAAGTTTGTGGTCGGGTTCTTGTGGCCTCTCGGGTGTTCGAGCAAGGGGAGTGTATCATCTTCTCAAAAATTTCGGGTTACCGGAGCAGGAGTACCTGAGGAATTTCTCCGCCGTGATCCCCCAGAAGACTCCTACTTACTGATGGCAACAGCCGGCAGTGACCGCCTATCGGTGTACTACAACTCTGAATTTGATTTAGCGGACCCGGTCGGCAGCGGAGACTTGTGGTATTTGGTGAATCACTCTGATCGCCCTAACACTCGGTTTCATGGCCTGAGAGGTGGTGTCGCTGTGAGGGCGATCAGGGAGATCTCGCGAGGGGAGCCGATCACTTGGCGGTACCCGTTGGAGTACTTCGGCGATGACGAATCCGTGGTTTCTTTACCAAGAGTCATAAACGTGAGGGATGTTTCTTTCCCCTAGTCGCATTCAATCATTGCCCATTGTGTCCGGATTCAATCATCGCCCAGCCCCGTCCGGAGTGGACCGTCCACTGTGGACGGGAGCTACGCGATACTAGATCTGGTCGCTATTTGGGCGATCATACTCACGCTTCTGCACGTCTTTTTCCTCGACCATGTACAGTTGTGTTTCACGGTTTTGGAGATGGGTACATGATTAGCGTAGAGAATTACGCTCATGACAGTTCTGATCCTCGATTCTCAGTTCAGTGATGTTAAACATCACTGGAACCAGGATCTGGTTACCCGGTTGATTCCTCTCAATAAAACATGTACGGCAGATGAAGACAGCATCGACTAGATCGTCACGGACATGCCGTTTGGGAACTGTAGGGAGCCCAAGGAGGCGGACGTGGCTCGCGTACTCCACGCCGTGAGTGTTGTTTTCAAGCCTGAGACTGGTCGCTGTGAACTACTCAGCAGAGGCTACAAGCGGCTCGATGCAGCAGCTGCAGGAGTGGACGGTAATGAATATGGAACATTGTTATATTTACATCAACTACCACCGCTACCATCGCCGCTTTTGGCAACCATAATCGTCTTGGGTTGTTAGTTATCAGCGGGAGGGGATGGGGTGTAAGTGCGGATCCTAGAGAAAAACTGGCGTGAAGGCCCCTGGTGCAATGCTTCTCAATCATGCTCGCCTTGTGTTGGTCGCCATCTCGGAGAAACACAGGGAACTTCCAGTCGTTGCTCTTGTAGTTCGCTTCATATGTAATCATACCAGACTCACGGATGGTCATAGATCTCACAACGCCAGACAAGTCTTCGAACAGTGAAAGTGGGGATCCAGCCTCGCATACAAAGTACACGGCCTGAAGTTGGCGAGTCAGATACCACGGTGCCATGCCGTCCGAAGAATTACGTCCGAGAGCTCGAAGCGAACTTCCCCGATGAGAGCAGCGCTCGAAAAGCAATGGAAGAATTCGCGGGGTGTTCTATGCGGTCGAAGGGCGGCGAGTATTGCGTCAAGGGTGGCGCTCGCATACGGAGATACGTCTGTACTTTCGCCAACAAGAGAGGCTGGGCGTCGTGTGACTTCGCGGCGAGAACGGTACAGAGTCCTCGAAGCGGCCGGTTCACGGTGGAGGCGGTGAGCGCCCCCCATCTGCCGCACACTCGAGAGAGCCAGGCAGTTCCGCAACAAGGGTGAGGGTGACAGGGGAGAACATCATTCCTGATCAGCTTAGCAACAGCCGGGACTATCTGCCAGATAGTATCTGGTTTTTGTCAGCTACGCGAGATCGTCGAGCAGCGCAGATGCTGACGTTGCGAAGGACAAGCCCAAGGCAAATGAATCTCAGATTCAACATGAGCCGTCGAAGGATGGGGAGCTATACAGACCGCTGAAGTCCCTTGTTCCAGGCCTCAAAGAAGAGTGAGCAACATATGACCACGACCGCGTATCACGATATCGTTTCGTTCTCTTCGCAGGTGGACGGTGAAAGTGCGAGTGGTCGAAAGAACTCCCCGTCGCACTTTTCACAAAGCGCGTGTGGGTGCTGACGGGGAGTTCTTCACCATGCAGTTAGTGGATTCGAAAGGAGGGTGGATCAAGGCGGTATGCTGGGATAAGGTACCGTTGGGAACTTCAGGTTGGCTGGCTGCCTGTGTTATGCGAAGATGTCTGATGAACGAGTAGTCGAAAATCGCCCTTGATTTCTATCTGGTGTTGTTTTCAGGCTTGTGCTGAGTTCTCGCCGAAGATCAAGCCGGGTAACGTGTACATCATGCAGTCAAGTCGGGGAATCGTGATTAAACCTGCCAACAAGAGCTTCAATCCCGATGGTGCTTCCGAGGTCTGAGACACGTTACATTGATGAGGATTCTGCTAAGCTCTCAGCCCTTTTAGTTAGCCATTAACTCCCCTAACGTGAGGATTGAAGGTGCTCAAGATTGCCATCTCCCAACGTCTATATACAAGTAATGCCTTTCGATTCTTCCGGATTGCGCGACCGGTGCCTACCCGAATATCAGGTTACGGGATATCGCGTCCATCCCGGAACTCGCGTCAGAGGGCAGAACCAGAGTAGATGTACGCGGCGTTGTTGTCCGGGAAGTGAGACCAGCGGATCGGCCTGGCTAAGACTAAGGTTTGGAGTCTACTTCAGGGCGCCGATCACGGAGCTGATGCTGGTCGCGGGACGAACATCATGATCGAGGATCAAACTGGAGTCATCCAGGTCACGGGCTGGGCTCACCGGTAAGTTTAGGACGCCATTCGAGCTATCTGCCGACTCACTCGTAGTAGAGGCGAGCTCGAAGCCTCACAGACGCTCTTGCTGATCGGCAATGCGAAGATCATCAGCTCATCGCAAATTGACGAGACTCCGCCTGTTCTCGCGGTGGACTCTGATGCGAGAGTCAAGGTGGGAAGCCTCCAGCGACTGGGATCCAGCCCCCGCAGAGGGGCTCTCCCTTGACATACGAGGTTTCCGTAGGTGAACCCCACGCATCCCTGCATCAATGAACTACATGCCTGGTTGTCTACTGTCGACAGTCACGAAACCGGATGCTGAGTACCGTCATTGATCCGCTGATCTGACTTGTCGAATGTCCTTTGGCGTAGTCGATCTTTCAACAAAGCTTGAGCTTAACTTTCTTGATTGCAACTCTGGTGTGGGGAGCTGAGAACGGTTGTCCTCGCACCATTAATTGAAGTTGCGCTGTCTCGCCAGTAAGTATGCCCCTTACACAGTTACACGCATACGATGTGGCATTCTGCGCCTTCATCGACCTCGTCTTACATGAGTCATCGATAATTACATGAGTACGAAGCGGCTTCCGCCGCTCAGTGAGCCATCGGTTTGCCAACTGATGGCATCGCGCCATTTTGCACATAATAATGAAATCAGGCTCGTGTTGGGGATGGGATGAAACTCTCGCTTGTTGATATAGCTTTACAGATATGGCTCCCTTAACGCCTCCTTTCGTTAGGGACCGCCCCATAAGCGAGGCCTCTCTGGAAGCACTGAAAATGGCCATTCCACACAATTTGACAAAGACAGCGTGACACTGTCGGTGACACTGGCTCAGTGTCGACTATCCATAGTGTGCCTTCGTAAGTGACCGTGAAATTATTTCGTGGAGCGTGACGGTGATGTTATGCATATGCATAGTCGGTCGGGGTATTGTAGTGAAGTAGTGCGTGTAGACTGTTTCTACGGACTTGTTGTGCTTCAGCATGTTAGAACTTCTAACTTAGAAGTCAACAAAAGAGTAGTAATCGTTCCCGAAGAAGGGGTACTGGGGTGACTGAGAAGGCAGAGGGTCGGCAAACCAGGGTAGCGGAATCCACTAAAACGCATACAATCCCAATGCTTGACAAACCATCACGAACCGCGAGTCACGACTGCGCGGCACAGTCACAGTCTGTGCCCAAATCTCACAGTCAGATTCACATGGAAGTCAGATTGTACATCATTCCATGATGATCGTAAGGCATCTTCCTTCCACTTCAGGATACTCTCGGTATCAAGCCCCCTGGGGTTCGGCAAATCATGCCCCTCAACAAGCTCATTCTTTCATGCGCGATATCGTACCGCCCTGCTCACGGTAAGCAAGGTGGTATTTTAACTTCAGATTGCGTATATCCGTAACAGACATCCCCTTGTTGTCTGCATTACAATCATGGATCATGAGTCTCGTTGAGTAGTCAATTCCGCTAAGTGGGAATGATCAGTCGGTCAAGGCTATATATTTAATCATCAACAAATAATCGTCATAGTCGTACTCAGTTGGGTCTTCGCGATTAGCACATCGTTCGATCACGATTTAGAATCATGACTGCGTCTCCCACGCTCGCAATAATATCGTCAATAGTCTGCAATGCATGTGACCTTACATAGGCAGTTCTTCAGACACGTCCGGTAGGGAGAGGGTGACGAGTCACGAATACTTCAATCGACCGAGCTAGCAAAATCTGAATATCCGTATATTTGGGGAATTTGAGAGAGGGAGCGCTCTTGCGAGGTTCCGAGTACGGTTGATTGAAGTCAGGCTCTATTATTGAATATGAACAAGGAGGAATTTCGACAACTTTTAAGGGAAGAAATTAGTCGCTCTAGGAGCTCGGATGCCTCACGATCGAGCGATGACAGCGCATTGCAACACCACAACGACGACGAAAATGTCGAAGATATGAATGGTCATGGAACCCCGTATCGACCACCCCCTAAGCGCCAGGTGTTCGGTTCATTCAGCAATAAGGAGGAGGCTCTCGTCGAAGCGAACAAAAAGCTCGGTCTGCGTACCCTTCAACTGCACTACAAGGATACTACCGTGAGGAGCAAAATGAACCAGGTGGTCTTTACATACCGGTGTCCTTATCACAAGAAGCATGGCTGGCGTTCATGCAACTATACCATATTCCTGGTGAAAAATCCAGATAGCACATACCACCTTGAACTGCCGCTCACACACGAGGAGCATCAGGCCTTCCCTGGTATCAAACTTGGATTGGAACCACTTTCGCTCGAAGCTAAAGAGGAGATAGACGAAGATGTGCGGGCGAATGTACCAGCTGTGGCTACTATCGCAAAACTCACTCGGAAGGGGTTGATTGAGCCTTCGGATGCGGTTCGCCAACAAGTCTATACAAGACGATCTAAGACTCGAAATGATGAGAATTTGGCTAGAGGGCTCGGCAAAACCTTTATCGAGCTTAAAGAATACATAGATTCTATATCTACCGAGCCGGCTACCGATCACGACCCAATCTGTCTATGCTCGTCCATTGGGAATAGCCAAGAGTTCTATGCCTATTTCTCCACGGCTGGTCTTCTGAAAGCTTTTGCCGATTGTCCTATGCTTGTGATGGACCACACTAACGACCTAACGTGGGTCGGTTGTGCCACCTTGTTGGTGGGCACCCACGATGAAGATGGAAGATTCAAATTACTCTGTATTGGATTTTCGGCGAAGCAAGACGCTATCTCTGTTCATGCGGCGTTGGACGGCATCAAAGGCTGGTGCGAGAAGTTACATATTAACCACCATCCATGGATATTGTTAGCGGATGGTGCGGACGCTTTTACGAAAGCGTTCAAAAAGGTATCATTAACGGGTTCGGTTACACTCTCGTGCAGTTGCAATCACTCATGAAAACTCAACTCTCCGGTAGGCAAGATTGCTACCATGGTTTTCGGCCAAGGAACAATCTTGCAGAAAAATGCAGTCTTACAGGTACATGGTCCATTCAGGAAGGGTTTGGACGCCGACTTGAATTGGGTTGACGACCAACAGGCGAACAACGTGCGGCTGTACTGCCATAAACATATGGCAGATAACGTTGCTAAGGCGAGCGTCAAGCATATCCGCGGCCAGGGCAAAGACAGCCAGGAATGGGTTGAATCTGAAAGGGAGTCCTTCCGACTAGCAGTCAGAAGCGTCCAGGCTACTCCAAACGAAGCTCACTTCCGCGCAGCTTGCATTCTCCTAGCCAGATCTTGGAGGGTGGCGCACCAAGGGCTCGTAGACTACTGGCTGGATAACTGGGTCCGCAGGCACTGCTTTTGGGCACAAGGCTGCCCCAATAATGTAATAAACCACAGCTTAGTAGCGACATATATCCCCTAGCAGGTGCCTTACAACTGGAAAAGGCAGAATAATGCAAATGAAGGCGTTAATCGTGCACTCAAAGCAGGTGATAGCTCGAGTCAGGTTGAGTAGCTGCACTAGTAGTAGTCATTGTCATAGTAGTAGTCGTTGTCATAGTAGTTGTCGTTGTCACTGTAGTAGTCGTTGTCACTGTAGTAGTCGTTGTCATAGTAGTTGTCGTTGTCATAGTAGTTATCGTTGTCATAGTAGTTATCGTTGTCATAGTAGTTATCGTTGTCATAGTAGTAGTAGTCGTTGTCATAGTAGTAGTCATTGTCATAGTAGTAGTCATTGTTATAGTAGTAGTCATTGTCATAGTAGTAGTCGTTGTCATAGTAGTTGTCGTTGTCATAGTAGTAGTCGTTGTCATAGTAGTAGTCGTTGTCATAGTAGTAGCCGTTGTCATAGTAGTAATCGTTGTCATAGTAGTAGTCATTGTCATAGTAGTAGTCGTTGTCATAGTAGCAGCCGTTGTCATAGTAGCAGCCGTTGTCATAGTAGTAGCCGTTGTCATAGTAGTAGCCGTTGTCATAGTAGTAGCCGTTGTCATAGTAGTAGTCGTTGTCATAGTAGTAGTCATTGTCATAGTAGTAGTCGTGGTCATAGTAGTAGTCATTGTCATAGTAGTATTCATTGTCATAGTAGTAGTCGTTGTCATAGTAGTAGCCGTTGTCATAGTAGTAGTCGTTGCCATAGTAGTAGCCGTTGTCATAGTAGTAGTCGTTGTCATAGTAGTTATCGTTGTCATAGTAGTTATCGTTGTCGTAGTAGTAGTAGTAGTAGTAGTAGTAGTAGACGTTGTCATAGTAGTAGTCATTGTCATAGTAGTAGCCGTTGTCATAGTAGTAGTCGTTGTCATAGTAGTAGCCCCTTGTCATAGTAGTAGTCGTTGTCATAGTAGTAGCCGTTGTCATAGTAGTAGCCGTTGTCATAGTAGTAGCCGTTGTCATAGTAGTTGTCGTTGTCGTAGTAGTAGTAGTAGTAGTAGTAGTAGACGTTGTCATAGTAGTAGTCATTGTCATAGTAGTAGCCGTTGTCATAGTAGTAGTCGTTGTCATAGTAGTAGCCCTTGTCATAGTAGTAGTCGTTGTCATAGTAGTAGCCGTTGTCATAGTAGTAGCCGTTGTCATAGTAGTAGCCGTTGTCATAGTAGTTGTCGTTGTCATAGTAGTAGTCGTTGTCATAGTAGTAGTCATTGTCATAGTAGTAGCCGTTGTCATAGTAGTTGTCGTTGTCATAGTAGTAGTCGTTGTCATAGTAGTAGTCATTGTCATAGTAGTAGTCATTGTCATAGTAGTAGGCATTGTCATAGTAGTAGCCGTTGTCATAGTGGTAGTCGTTGTCATAGTGGTAGTCGTTGTCATAGTAGTAGTCGTTGTCATAGTAGTAGTCGTTGTCATGGTAGTAGTCATTGTCATAGTAGTAGTCATTGTCATAGTAGTAGCCGTTGTCATAGTAGTAGCCCCTGTCATAGTAGTAGTCGTTGTCATAGTAGTAGCCGTTGTCATAGTAGTAGTCGTTGTCATAGTAGTAGTCATTGTCATAGTAGTAGTCGTTGTCATAGTAGTAGCCCCTGTCATAGTAGTAGTCGTTGTCATAGTAGTAGCCGTTGTCATAGTAGTAGTCGTTGTCATAGTAGTAGTCATTGTCATAGTAGTAGTCGTTGTCATAGTAGTAGTAGTCGTTGTCATAGTAGTAGCCCTTGTCATAGTAGTAGCCGTTGTCATAGTAGTAGCCGTTGTCATAGTAGTAGCCGTTGTCATAGTAGTAGCCGTTGTCATAGTAGTTGTCGTTGTCATAGTAGTAGTCGTTGTCATAGTAGTAGTCATTGTCATAGTAGTAGTTGTGGTAGTAGTAGTATTCATCTCGACGTCTATGTCAGGTCTCATCATCCCAGGCTCATCGATAGCAGAGTTGGTTGCCCAGCAGACCAATGCGTGCTTCTATTATAGCAGACGCCACGAAGCCAACGCCGCAATGGATGCGCAAAGAGGAACGGCCGAGAAACCTGTGGAGAGGAGCATCGCTATCGCAGGGTCAAATTGGACAAGGAGTCGGCCCGCGCAACACATCTACATCAGCGAGGATTCCGCTACCTACTATATTCCATCTAGCGGGATGATATCAGTGTGTCGGAAGGGTACGGACGAGCTGGACAAAAAGATGAGTGAATTCGCGAGGAAGTATCATTCTGAGACGGTAACCGCATGGACTGATTGGGAAGAGTACTTATCTCTGAACAAGAATGTGACTGTGGTCCAAAGATCAACACCAAGATACCAATGCAATTGCTATTCTGGGAGGAGCGGGAAATGCGTTCATGTTATCGGAGTTCTACTGATGGAATCAAACTTACCTGGTCACGACTTGCGGCTGCTCCAGATACCGGGAGGAGCTCCAAGAGGTCAACCACAGTAGTAATGGAATCCGGTGATGTACCTAGGATAAGAATGTTGAGCATGCATGAATTGTGGGAAGATTGAATTTCTCTATGACTCCCAATGACTAATCGCTCCACTATACTAATGCCATACACATACTAAGAATATCGAGCGAGCAGATAAAATAGACTAGATAGACCTCCTCAGTCGAGTGCGAGCACTTCCGGCATTCAGGTACACACGAACATCGGCCAGAGAGATTGACAAGTCGTATGCTAAGCGCAATCAAGAACTCGTGGCATCACTGGTCGGGCAGGACCCTCCGAGGCTGACCTTACCACAAGCGGCGAAGGCCATAGGATCACCACCGCAGGAGTCCAGTAACAAACCAGATGTGCGTGGACGACAGCGCTCCAGACCGCCGAAGCCTGGTTTGCCTGTACCTCGGCGTCTCTTCATGGGAGACTCAGCAATGGCGGCAGAATTACCTGAGACCACAGAGGCACATTCATATGGGAGCAAGGAACTTCCCGCAACAGCACAAAACCGCTCGGCGGACGATGGTTCGGACGAGGAGGATGCAGAATTACCCGATGTAGGACTAGCGAAGAAGCTAGCATGTATGTGTTGTCTCTCACTAGGACATGTTGCCACCGATTGAGCTGCCAGAACCTGGTCAAGGACAACCAAGCAGTAAATCTTAGATTGATAACTACTGAGCACTCATCGCGAATTCACTCATCACGGGGTCCTATTGAAGACTCTTACATCACAGTTGTTAGGTGGTGCGCCTTCCTCGGCCACAACTAATCAACGGCATTCATGTGGGAGCCCTGAAGGCCATACTCGAGAGGTGAACAAGCTCCTACCACAACATTGAGAACACACTCACACTAAGGTACATCCGGCCTCGGAATTGAGCGCTTCGATGGTGGACACAGTTCGGGAGCCAAGCCACAGCGAAAACCTGAAAAGAGGCCGCGAAGATGATGAATGCAGGGGTAAGCTCAGTAGCTAGCGTCTCCACGAGCTCCATTTACCGCTAATTCGAGCGAAGATTCCATCATCCGCAGGTAGCGAAGCCAGCACGCCGCCTCTGAAGCGGCGACTCCGTAAAGGGCGAAGGCCAGACTATGATCGTCTGCATCATGGCGAGTGGACATACACGAATCGCTCTTAATCAACCTTATATCAATCTTAGTCAATTAACACAGCACTATACATGATGCTTTGCTCTGTGCAGCAGCCCCTTTCAAGTAACATTTGTCGCGTTTCACGATGAAACTTTCATATTCAACACGGCTACGTGAAAGAACGTTAGAAAATAGGAGGTTTGGCCACCTGCTGGGGTTGAGACCGTCGTAGCTGCAGTAGTGCTGATCGCAAGGGTCAACGCATTTGAGGGTGGTTGTGGTTTATGCCATAGCAGTTCTATTAGTACTAGTTACAAGGGCCCTCGGAGCCAGCGTAGTTGAAGATGAGGCATATTAGTCCTAGTAGTACTGGTTACAAGGGTCCTCGACGCCAACGTAGTTGAAGTTGAGGTCATCGTAGTTCCAGTTATAAAGGGTCACAAGGGTCCTCGGCGAGAACGTAGTTGAAGTTGAGGTCATCGTAGTTCTAGTTGAAGGGTCACAAGGGTCCTCGGCGAGAACGTAGTTGAAGTTGAGGTCATCGTAGTTCTAGTTAAAGGGTCACAAGGGCCCTCGGAGCCAACGTAATTGAAGATGAGGCATATCAGTTGTAGTGATGCTGGTTACAAGGGCCCTCGGAGCCAACGTAATTGAAGATGAGGCATATCAGTTGTAGTGATGCTGGTTACAAGGGCCCTCGGCGCCGAAGGAGGTAAAGTTGAGATCATAGTGGTTCTAGTAGTACTGATTACAGAAGCTGTCCACGATATGAGAGACGCGAGCTCCCAACGTGTTTCGAGGAGCGAAAGGGGAGGGAATCATAAAAATCGGGTATCCTGGTAGAAACTGCGGGGATAGTCTTGAACTCTTAGGGTATTTCAAGTATTTGCCCGGGGCGCGCGCTTAGTGAGCGGGCAGATGCATTGTGGCATTGCAATTTGCAAGCAGCGGTTATCGGGTAATTCCCCAAAATCCGAGGAAGCATTTTCGGGGATCGGGTTGCCCTGTCGGGTTTCGAGAGAGGTTTCGGTTTTCTCATTCCTGCCTTCACCCGCAACTCAGGGTTTTTTCTGGTACCTTTGCCTTCCTGTCGCACGCGCTTCCTTGGATTTTGTACCTTTCCCTTGGATTTTCCCTTGCTTCATTTATCCTCGGAGGCTCTCAAGGACTTTGTACCTCACAGCAGTTTACAGTTAGGACTGTGAAGTTCAGAGTGTACGAGCGGACATACCAACAAATCCGCGCCTTCTGAGGCCACTGAGAATCAACTGAAGGGGTTACCTAATTAGAGTCAAGAACCCTAGCTCATGAGTGGAGAACCGGCCACTCGTCGTGAACTGAAGCCCGATGGCTATCGGCAGACTTAGACCCTAAGTCTTAGAGTTCTCCCTTATCAACACTAATGTCAATACCCGCAATATTCTCTTTGACGGCTGCTCTGCAGTCGGCTTCGGTTTCCTTAGCGCTTCGTGTTCCGATGGAGCGCAACGAAGTAGAGATGAAGTTTGATGGCTGGCCTGTGAGACTGCGCGTGGACACTGGAAGCGCTAAGTCGTATATAGTTTATGGAGGTTGGTATGAGAGCATCTACGGCCTTGGGTCTTGCCAGTACCTTCGCACGGGTTGCTACTTTTGCCCCCGGACCAACCCGTGCAACCTCACCACCCTGCTCAGTCAGAAGATACACCCAGCTTACTTCGGCAGTGGCCACAGCGTAGACTTCGTTATTCGTAATGTGACGATGAAAGTTGGCGAGCGAGAGATCAGAAACCTACAGATGGGTCTCGTGGTGGGATGCACGCGTGCTCAAAGCGGCCTTCAACCGTATGCTCTCCTCGGGCTGAGCATACCTTCACGTAGCAGCGCAGGAGAAGGAGGAGCTGTGATGCCGCCCTTCCTCAAACAGCTCACGAGTTTACGACAAATCCCTCAGACTGCTTTCTCGGTTCACGCATCAAAGCTGTCTGTGACGATAACGGGTCAGCTAGTGCTAGGCGAGTTCCCCGATGAAACATCAGCGATGACCATTTTTTCCCTGGTGGGGTTCTCGTTTGCTAAAGCCCCCTTCGCGATAACGGTATCGAGCGTTCAAGTGAGGAGCCCTACCATCCGGGATCGAGTGAGCGACTTCAGCCACGCGGACGCGCAAAAGCCTCTTGAAGTGGTGATTGACACTGGCAGTAGTTGGACCACGGTTCCTGACAAGTTCTTTACAATGGTCCTGGATGCTATTCAAGCCGAGGTTGGCCCGCAACGTGTCGGCTGGAGGTCGGTGAGGACACACCCTACAGATGTCCTGGGGCTGGATGCCATCCTAAGGGGTGATGATTGCATCGTGGTACGCAGGACTATAGTCGATAAGCTCCCTGTTATCGTTTTTAAAGAAGACGCGGACACATTCTTTGAGCTCCATCTGAGCAATCATGTGCAAGTTTGCGACGAGGTGGGTTGGTGTGAAATTTCGTTGCAGAAAGGCTTGAAGAGTTATCCGACTTTCGATGCGTTCCAACTGGGCCAGCCCTTCTTCATAGAACACGACTTGTATGTCGACTTTGATGGCAATAAAGTCGGTATTGCAACTCCGCCAAGGCCCGTTGTGAACGAAGCTGTGAAGCCCGAGTTGTGGGAAGAGCATCACTCAGCTCGCTGCAGACGAGCAACGCGACTCTCCTCTGCTCTAGCCTGGCTTGTTCGACTAGGGTGCAGTAGGAGGCGAACAGACGAGTGGTGATCTCTGTGTTAAGTGCCCCTAGGGCCGCGACTGCTCTTAGATCTGCACGGATGTTGCATGTTCGTTGACGTTGATGATGTAATTCTCTTCATTTCGTTGCAGATGTAGTAAATAACGGCGGAAGAGGATATTGCCATCCGTGACAAGTGCCTCTTGAGAGCTCTTCTGCCTAGGCTTTCAAAGCGTCGTTTTGCCACATCTGAGGAACTTCCCCAGGGGAAGACGTTGCCGCACTCAGGATGGGTGAACGGTAGAGCCATACTGAACTTCGGATGGAGATTCTACGACTCACACAGTGTGACTTCAGAGCAACGGGCTTGGTCGAGCGTGAGACTCATTGATGAGTTCGACCAAACTCATTGATCTGTCTCGCGCCAGCCTCTATCCTTGAGGAGAAAAGTTCTGGTTTGCAGTTCAGATCGCCAAGAGACGGCAGTGATACGGCGGAATGATTCTGCTTTTCCACCGGAACTTCTAACCGTCAAGTTGCTAGCCCATCAGTGCCTGACTAAGCCGGCGACGGCGTTGACCCCTTAACTGACGGACACACTTCGAACCGTATAATGCCAAAGGCTTTCTTGGAGTTGATCTATACTGAATGAATAGAATTGAACTGAGACTCCGATTACATGATCACTATTGTTCGTTAACACGACACTACGGTGTAGGACCTCGAGAAACACCAGGCAAAGCTTGAAGAATCGAAAGTGACGGGCTCCATCCAGGCAGCAGCTCCGGCCACGACAGGTGACAACGAGAAGCCAATATCAAGCGCTCTGTGAACCGCGTCCGAGGCGATCTCGGAATTCCTAGGGTATTGACAAGTCGAAGTCGTCAACCTCGAATTCTCGGGCATCTCGGAGAGCATCTGCCGAACCGGTCGACAGTCGCTTCTCCAGCTGGAGATTGGTGGCTCTGCTCGAATCCAGTTCTTGCTTTAGAGATCTCCTGAGTATCAAAGAAGTGGGACCAGGTCGATGCAAGGGCACCGTACGTAGGAAAGATACGCCGCGAATCATGGCCCACTATCAGTCCCGTCTACTTGTTTTCTCAGGAAAAAAAGTTATGCCACTCACAGCTCTCACAAATACTCTCAAAAAGCTCAGAATCAATAAAGCGAAACAGAGTTCAGCGTTCAGTTGCAAGCGCATCGGCTACGAGTCCAACTCAGCCGGCGACGGCCATTGGGCACTCACAGCTCTTTTCTGGCTTCTTCTATCCTCGCCCGAATTTTCGAGATCGCCTGATTCCTCCTAACGGATCACAATAGGCCGTCGAGACGACTTGTTCACAGCAGTAGGATACTAACCTTGCCATGTCGCGCTCCTCCGACTCCATTCTCTGCCAGTATGTGTTGAGCCTCTGAGTCTCCTGGGCAAGAGATGGGTGGTAATCACACGTGCAGTGCCAGTGTTCACCCAGAACTTCCCCGCTTCCACGACGTAGTCAGTGATGGACCGAGTGGGCATTATGATGAGCCAGTCAGTCGGTGCTACTCGACTAGAAGTGAGAGACCCATTATCTGACATTAATTCGATTCAATCGCGAAACGCGATCTCCCGCCATTTCGTTCCGGGCACTTGGTAGAAGTTTGCTGGCGCTACTGCGCCAATTGCGTTGTGGTGATCAGTTAGCCAAGAATGAGGCCTCCGTGAGAGGACCGGTGAATGAGAAGCGAGGTGGGGCAAGGTATGCCCATCCAGTAAGGCAGGATGGCCTTGAGTTCGAATCAATCAGCAACCCGACGAGATGATATCTTCACTGAATTCTCGCGAGAGAGCGATCTCCCACTATGATCCGGCGTGTTCTAATTCGACGTTCGAGTATCCTCAGGAAGGCGTTTGGGAATCACCGTGTGTGACGCGGCTCATCGCGAGCAAGAGAGTCTCACTCGAGTGGTCCGCCACCCTCTCCATGTCCTGCCGACTTCTCACTGAAGTTCGGCAAACGCAGCAGCGGCCGTCACGCGGTCTATGCTCAACGCACGCGAGATGATGGCAAGTCTTCAAGTGAATCAACCTGAAGGTTCGAATGAAGCCTCGAGAAAATTTGGTCATAATCACGGTGCCCTCTCGAGTTACGCAACAGGTATTGCACGCCAAGACAAGAGCCGCAGGAGCCTGCTCCTACTCTTTCTTGGCCATGCATCCCGATACGTTACACCTAGGCTGTACTGGGGCGTTCTCATGATTCGACATAAGATAGTGGCAAAACAGAATAGAAGTTCACTCGGGCTGACAGTCCACTATGCGATTCGGCTACCGGCGGTGCGTTGGACACATGAACCCACACGCATCATAGCGTGATGCTCAGGAACTACGGTGATGCGCTTCGCTCCGCTGTGCTCGAGACGAGACACTTCCACTATGAAATATATGGCTTAACATTGCTTAGCACACCTTTCCTGTGTATTGCGTCCTATGTCACCCGATACACCCAAATGGCACAACATACGGTATTAACAACGCGACCAGCCAACTGTGTGCGCTGTGATCTTCATTCTCTAGCTATATAATATACGACGGCTAGCTGAATAGGATACCAATAACTCATAAATAGCTCCGCGAGATTCTCAGTGGGCGTCACAATGAGTAGCTCCATGCGGCTATTGGTTGGCAGCACGCAAACGAAAGTGCTCAGGCAAAGGCTACATGGTGGCTCCGTCGTCATTTGACGTAATTGAGAAAAATGCAATTTCGCGGTCTAAAAACAATACGATACACGAAGTTTCAATTTGTAGCTCTACTCTATCTAGTCTGAGAGGGTAGATAGGTTGAACTCAGCAGTGGTGTACCGCTCATCATTGCTGTTGCTAATATCTTGGTTTCGGTCGGTAGTAAAATTCTATCGGTTTCCGAGATGGCCGAGGCATGGTCATCTGCTGGATCAGCATTGCCGCTGAGTCAGCAGGGCTAGTAGGTCGCTGCCCTCAGGGCAATAACCTGGCAGATCATACTTGAGAGCAGCCTGCCGTGTGCGCTTGAGTCAAGAGAGGCGGTGCAACCATACAACTCACGCTTCTAGGACCGCCCGCCCATGGTGTCGATCAGCACGGCAAGCGCCCCCGACGTGAACGAAACGGAATTCCACGCCTGCTGCGTTGCCATCCTTACAGATCGTTGCTCATCAACGCACCTTCAAGGCTAATCAAGTTTCAGCTCGGTGAAAACTATCGGTATTCAAAATTAAGTATTTTGGTATTCGCCCTGTCATGCTCGCCTTCTCCGCGTACTCTTCGATAATCATCTCGGCCTTTGTCCTCAGCGGCGGCCTTGCAGAGTGGCCTCCAACGTGAACGAGTATTCCTTTCCGGCAACGACTGCGTGGCTAGGTATTCGGGCAGCCGCTTGTACTTGCTTGAACTAGAATTCGACCCAGGAAAAGCAATTTTTTGGGAGGACACCGTGTCGAACAACTCAGTTACATATGAGTAGTATTCAAGCTCAGCAGCTCCCGCGGCTGATAATGAGTATGTCGCTTTCAGGACAGACGGGAAACGTGCCAAAATCAGATTTAGAGAGGGCCGTGCACGCATGGGAATAGTCGAAGGGCAGAAGAAAAATATCGACGGGATTTTCGCTAGAGTCTTTCCTTTCGCTCACATGAAGGACGCGATCCTAACGTTCATTCCTATACGTAATGGTGACGAGCAGTGTGAAGCTCTGGTCACGCTCATTGAGGCAAGCCCTCCCGAATGGTATCAAGGAGAGAACGACTGGATCAAGTCCTTCGTTGATAACAACATGGCTGCAGCATTGGAGCTTGCTGAGCGACACGGGCGCGTGGCGATGGTAAAACAGTAGAGGAGTATCTATCATGACTGTTGTGATGTTGATGTTCATTGAGGATGTTTCCGAGTTGGGAGTCGGCGGAAGGTTGGGCGAAAACCAGACTGAACATATCAAGTTGCAGTTCGGGAGAGCTCGCGCACCACGAGTGGTTGAGGACTGTCACAACCGGGCGGCATACGAATACCCATGCCCATAGCCCGCCCACTCCCCCGAGGAGGCACTCTCTTAGGTGCAGCTGAGTTGCAGATTCCCAACTTGGGAGCGGTTCAACCGTTGAAGAACGAAATCGTGATGATCCGCTCCAACCAAATCACAAGAACGAAAAGCCAGCAAGAGGAGAGCACGTTTTGCGATATCAGGAAGGGGTAGATAAACTAGGCTAAAGGCTCCAGCCTAAAGCTATAGGACTAAGACTATAGAGTAACTTTATTAGAGTTCATACGCGTGCAACGAGTGATGCATCGCAAACACTGATGGAATGAAGTGTGGGCAAATGGGGTTACGAAATGGCTCATGGAGAAACCGATGGGCCGAGCGAGGTGTGATAAGATATGCCATAAGATACGATGCGATCGTCATCCACAACACACCACTGAGGCTCTCACCAACCGAATTGGTTTCAAGTTGAAATTTTCAACTCGTAGAATGCGATTTAAGAATACGGCCGGTATACCGCTCTATGACCGAAGTTTAATTAATCACTCAACCACAATATAACGTACAGTGCATTGAGCGCACATAACTAACTTGTATGCATGCATAGCATTGCTACGATTTCTTGTCCGTACTATGATAGGCTATCATTGATAGCAACAACTATCAAAAGGCTATCGAAGATCTACCTCCTCTTCGCCGAGCTCCTCGGAGTCAAATTATCGCAATTTCGCTTTTCTGATCGAGCCTGGCTAACTCTCTCATGCCGTGAATAGTCGAAGGAGAGACGGTGAACTGACTCGAGTCGGGTAATCCGCCGCATACAGCAGGAGCCGTCCGGCCTTGGAACAAAGCTTCCTCCGCCTCACCATCGGAGACCCAGGGCCCAGTCAGAAGGGCCAAAAATAAGTGAGCCATCGCGGCTTAGCCTTGAAGGCCCAGACATGCCCAAAGCGCATATTATGCGCCGCGTCACGCATCCACGCATCCCAAGACTTCTATCTCGGAGATAGCATCTCCTAGCGTAAGAGAGACAAAGACTCGCAAGATTCTACACGAGAAGGAGGGTTATCAAAAACCCCACGATTGTGAAACTCAGCCAGCATTGCTATATTCTCCATCACACTCTGTACGCTGTTCCGGCGAGGGTTCGGCATGTCACGATGACACTGTCACCCACGAAACTAGAAAACATACAGACTCCAACAGGATGAGCGGCAGCAGCCTAATGCTCAACCTCAATGCTCAGCCAATTCACCGACCAACTCAGCGGACCGATACACTCGTGATACGGAGAACGGATCCCTTCGGTTCCCAGCGGTCCCAACGTCCTCAGCGGCCGGAGGCTTCACACCGCTCACCGAAATAACACGATGGCAACGAGCCCTTGGCGGAGGCATCTCGGGCACGATTGTCGTAGAAACCACCAAAGTCACTCGCATAGGAATATCGACGACTTTGTAGTAAATTTAACTGAACCCAAAGCACTCGTTCTGAGTAAAGGTCGTAGGCTTTACACGAGCTCGAATAACAATAACATCTGAGTAATGCGCTCTAGCGTCACGCTATAAACGACACAGCAAAAACTTGAAATCGGAGACAATTATTGTGCAGTATAGGGACAACCTCTACACTTCGAGTGGTATGAAATGAGTGAATTCCAACGGCACTACCTCCGACTCGGAGGCTCCGAGGTAGAGACAGTCTGGGCACAAACACACCAAGGCACTCCTTAGACTCGTCAAGCCATGCAGCAGCGCATCCTGACTTCCCCATGCTCAAACGTACTGAAAGAACCGACCATATATGGGGATCGACAGTGGTATCCAAGATCTAGATTAGGTCCGAGAAACGGGGAGGAGTTGACCGTAGATCTGATCTACTAGATCACCACCGATGACGTTGGCGCAGGGAAGCAGATCATCCCTCTGGATTACGCGGCCCCAACCAGAGGCCGCGGCGTCTCTGTCGGGGGTTCTGGATGCCATTCATTAGTTTGGGTATTGAGGGCTTCCACCGTGGCGACAAACTGCCTCTCAGATTCTCCTCCGATTGCGTACAGATACCTGACGCCAACAAGATCAAGCCCGTGGCCAGAGCGAAGGAACTGCGTGGCGCCACGCGTACAGTTTGTGCCGCCATGCCTAGATCCCATTCTGCGTACACGTTCATGGGTGAAAATAGCCCTGTTGACCGTCATGCTACTGCGCCTCGGGTGTATCTGCTCTGGCATTTTTATCATCCACAACTAACCTCCACTGAAGTTGAGAAGCAGGCTACTTCACGACTCGTGAATCACGATGACCACCAAATCACATCCGGCAGCTAACGTGTAGTTTGTGCAGTGCAGCCTACTTCCAGTCAATCGCAACCACAGGGAGCGCGCGTCCGTCGAAGCTCGCCACGCCATATCGACGATTGACAACACGAATACCCAACTGAGTGTAAGTGACCTCCATTCTGACACCTCTAGCTATATAATTTACGACGGCTAGCTGAATAGAATACCAGTAATTATAACTCACAATATGGCTTCACGAGTTTCTCAGTGGATATCGCACTGGACTAGCTTCACTCGCCGTAAAATCACCATGCGACTAATCTCGGGTCACCTATTGTTATTGTTCAGAAGACAGTGGTTTCGCAAGGCCAAAGGCGCCATTGGGCAACCCCGGCAAAATGTAACATATATCAGGGAATTTCGCGGTATATAGTCAATCAGAAACACGATCATTTAATTCGTTGCCCTTCTTTGTCCAATGTGGAAGGCTAAATAGGTTGAAGTTAGCAGTGGTGGGCACAGCCTCGAGGGGACGACAGTCTCATACGTCGGCGACCGGTCAGTCAGCGCTGCAGGAGATGCATGGTCAGCAGTGGCCACGCTGCGGTCATCATCATCTTCGAAGTATTTGTAAGCCGCGGTAGCAGCGGCGCAACCACCAGCGAGTACAGTAGCGCCGGAGCATAGCCTTGAAGTTAGTGCTCGGACGAGGATACCGGCGGACGGCGAGGAATCGACTGAAAGAAGGACACCAAGTATCGGTAGTGCGAAGAAATCCATGAAAATTTTTTTGCTCCGTGGGCGGGTCTTGAAGGGGGAATAATCTCGCCCATGGACATTTCTCCATACGTATGATACGAAAATGTTACAGCGAATACACCGAGAAAACAATCTACAACGCATCTAATTCCCCAACTCAGAAGATTCTTCCCTGAAGTGACCCCGAAGGCTCCGACTATATTTTTAACCCACCATTGGAATCCGAGCTGCAAGCAATGTAGAGTTTGTCTTCATACCAAACAATATTTGCCCCGACTCGGAATTTGCGCTGCGTCGTTCAGATCGCGGCGCTAGTGCGTATCAAAATCTGCGGCTTCCCCTTTTAACGACTGTAATCGGGATCGAACTAGTTCACTACGCTGCAAAATTCGGAACGATATTCTCCTGCAGTCTCGTCAAACATACTGAGAGCATATTGCTCGGCGAGCATTGCCAGCAATTGACGAAGACGAAATGCGTACGAAGCGGAACATTTCGATCGGTGGGGAATATGCTAGGGTGTCATTCAACAACAGACGAAGAACTCAGGAAAAGGAGCAAACGCCACCAGCGACCCACTTACCATGTCTGGTGAAACTCCGGACACAGCAGAACGTGACCGCCAGGCCTACACTGGCACCTGAGAAGATGAAGGCGTAGCCATTGGGAGAACTATGGCTCCACCCTGGGCCAGTTTTTGTCAACACTCTCATAACGGGTTTGGCGTACAACCCTTCCGCACAAAAACTATGAAACGCCCCAGCGACAGTTTCTTACCGCTGACAACGGCGAGTGTTGGTCGTGCTATGATGGCCAGGACTCTGTAAATCGGCGGAGGCATCTTGCTGTCCGATTGCGGTTTGTGTCTCCGTTTGTATCTGAATACAATAGAAAAACATATGAGTTAGCGACTTCACCTGGCCGGGCCAGCGCAGTTGGAAAACACTACATCACTATCAACAAAGGCCACTAGTAAAGATTGCCATCGAATCTGTACAATACCATCGTAAAAGCGAAGTGAAGGTATCCTGTACGGGATTGTATCATTTCTATGACAATAGGTCAAGAGAATGTTCGGATGCGGCTGTAACCGAAAATCGGATTTCGAGGCGCGCGACGCCGACCAGTATACTCACTCAATTATATCACCAGCCATTCTCCGGTCGATCCGGATGCTCGGAAGACCCGCTGGTGCCTGAATCAATGCAGCAGCCTCTCATCCCGAAGGCCCGTGGTTCAACCCCGTCACCACTCACCTCATACTGCTCGCTAATGCGAGATGGAGGCATCAGCGCTTTCTGCACTTTCCTCGGGAGCAAATGAGCCAGTCCCGGCTGGAGCACCTTCTCTAGGAAATCCTGAACGAGAGAACATCCCGCTGAGGCCTGCCTCGACCATCACCACCGCTGTCGAGGTCGCACACGAGTTATTTCACCACCAACTCTGGCAAAACAATGATGATCGCCACGAGCGGGACTCATCTTCCCGTTATGCTCTGAATAACGATGCCGAACCTCGACAGCCGTCAACTCCCTCAAAGGCAGCATCCTTCATGACGCGCCGCTTAGTTACTTATCAACAATAATCCCACAAAGCTTCCACTTTTGTAGAGTCACTCGTTGAGGAAATTCAAGAGTTCAAGGTTTGAAACTCCCTTCAATACCGAGTTCTCTCAAACCCATGGTCGGTTGCTCCGCAGTACCGACATCTGGGTGTGCTCGCCCCACCGTCGCTGCACGTTCAGTTTTTTCTCACATGCAACTACCGTAGAGCCCCCAGTGTTCTACATCATCTCTCCTAGCTCAGATAGGATAATTACGTCGGAAAGCACCCTCCAGCCGTCCCCCTTCCCACCTCGTCCATTCCCATGAGGCACTCTCGCAGAGACTTCTCCGACAACCGAGGATTGAAAGCGATGAATATCAATCTCTGCATCAATCTGAGGGAATCATTTCAACATCCGC
Organism: Perkinsus olseni; assembly: GCA_013115135.1. Classification (NCBI taxonomy): domain Eukaryota; phylum Perkinsozoa; order Perkinsida; family Perkinsidae; genus Perkinsus; species Perkinsus olseni. The sequence continues at coordinate 41,471 of JABANP010000223.1, read as the reverse complement.
GGCGGAGCGAAGCGATTCACGATTGCAGTTTTTCTTCTCACCGGGAGAACTTGGTAACGCCTCTGCGATCAACCAGCAAGTCAAATACTGAAGAATGTAAAAGAAGACTCTGAAGACCCTCTGGGAGGTATACCAATAACCCTCTCGACCGAACCTAAAAAGGTCTTCGCCCGGATCGAACCAGGGACCTTTCGCATGAAACTTACTTTGCAGTATATGCCCACCGTCATAACAACTGCGCCCACTGCCACAGCAACCACAAGCGGGTAGTTGACGACAATCTGACGAGGATACAGTCAGCCATCGAACAACAAGTGACTTTGAAATGCACCTTAGTGATGACTCCGAGAACACCAGCGGCAATCGAGCCAACTCCTATCCACTGGACCATCGTGAAGTCGTCAACCACCGGAAAAAGCAAACTCAGCGACACCAGACCTGACGAGAACGTAGAATCGCGAGTATCATCACTTCGAAGTGTGAACCGCAGAACACAGCCCGGGTGTATCCGATCTCGACTGTAACCAGGGACAGGTTAAGGAGCAGACCCCAGGGTGCCACACTAGCAGTCGCAGGCTGAGAGCGTCCCGTCAACGTTCGACAACCGAGCGCTACCGAGTGATTGTAGAAGGAATCGGACTCTACAGGGAGCGATGGAAGCGTATCAACAACAACAACAGACGAATGCTCTCCAAACAAGAATGAGGAGTCCGCGTATCCTTGGCGTACCGCTTCGTCTCTTCCGATCTTCCACATAAGTGTGCGAAGCATCAGAGCTGTGCGCTGAGTCCGACGACGAGCCCATTACATGAACCGTTTGATGCATAACAATCACTGACAGAACGACAGCTCCTCATATACCCGCGAAACTCGAACGCTGTCATCACAGGAAACAGCTTAGATCAATACTGAGGGTTGAAGGGCGGTGGCCGTGCATTAGGGTCGAAGCCTTGAGGGAGCGCTCGGGGACCCTGCCAAAAAGATACGCTCTGCTGTTCAAGACAAATGGCAACTCGCACGGCGAGATCATTGATAACCGAGAAGAGCCCATTGGCCGGGAACAAGACGATGCTTGAACAAGAGCAATACCAATGGTCTGTGAGAGGCCCTCTTCTTACTGAGTAGATGTTCCCTTGCCCCCCACTCGGCTCTCGCGGCGGCCCACCATGCAGGAACTACAAACGATGAAGATATCAGCTGATGCTGATAACTGTCCGCCGATTCATGTGGCATACATCGACTCATCAGCAAATTCTGTGGTGGCATATCGCTTGTCCCGCGGCCCCTCCAGCGACTCGCAGGAGCCTTCGCACGTTCTATCAGACATCTGAAGGCAGCCTTATCAAGGCTTGTTATGTCTGATAGAAAGTGCGAAGGCTCCTCATCAAAAATAAGCCTTTCCATGATTACCGCTCGAGAATGACAACGCTCACCGACTCGGATCAATCGAGAATGACGGAACTCATGTGGCACGCCAGTTGAAAGCCTGAGTGTGATGCGCCACCTGAGCTTTGGAACTTTGATCATTCATGCTTCATTTACGTCACAGCAGTCCTTCAAGACCTCAATCCCAATACTCAGAAGGTTGGTTGAGAGGTCGGGTTGCTCAGATGAAAGCCAGGCCGGAGGACATCGCTCAACATCGCTCAACCAAGCACTGTCAGTGTGGCCACCCAACGTTGCCTTTTCCCCGTGCCAAGAAAGACACTTCCAAGCAAACGATGAACGTTCAAGCCTAGCTCATCTAAGTTAGCTGATCATATGAGCAAGCGCCTAAAGGGTCGATTGGCAGAAGTCTTCGGGGTATCACGATTCGGCACTCTCGCGAAGTTCGTCCACCGCAGCCTGCATACTAACTCATGTAAGTCTTCTCCCTTGCGAATCACAATAATCAAGTCATCAACACCGGTGATACCATACGACGCCCTGGAGTGCATTCTTCCACCAGGGGACACCTTCACGACAGCTGTTTGACTACCATCGCTGCAATTGCCTTTACTCCTACTGAGTATCATTTGCCTCAGATAACCGTCTGACCTCGCGTTGCATGAGTATGCGTTCTAGGCTAGAGCTCACGCTAGGCTAGCTTCCGCCACAGGATGTCGATATCGGTCTACTCCGCTCGAGCCTCACGGTTCTACCACCCTTTGAACCCTGTCTCAGTTCGCCACACTGTACCGAGTTACAGTGCACGTCGCTCGTCAGCGTCACGGCTGCTAACCTCATTGAATGCCTATCGCATTCCGAGGCATCGCCGAGCCTAGCTAAGAGGAGCTAGGCTAGCTCAGTAAACTCGCCTCAGCTTCTTGAAACTGGCCTTCAACTCAATCTCTCAATGATGAACTTCATCTCAACTTGGCTCATCCCCGCTCAACTTCTGGTCATCACTACGGCTCAGCCTTACGGCAACTTCGTCCACAGAGGTGGGTGTCTACAACATAACTTACAGAGTGGACGAGCAAGGTCAAGCTTCGTTTGGTTTCGCCTCGACAGCTCCTCCTCCACCCGGGTCCCCACCAGGGACTCCCTCCCGCCACCTGCGGAATTACTTCGGACCATACCCCCTCTCGAACATCAGAGATAACACCTACACCTTCGACCTCAGCAGGATCAGCGTTATGTCTTGGTATGAATCCATTAAGCTTCAACTACAAGAGGCTGGCGACGCGAAGGCTGACGAGCCACTGGCTGGTATCCAGACTGGAGACTTGACCACTTTGACTTACACGAGTGGTGACACCCTCACCACCAACTTCCGTAACGAGGTGATCGAGTTCGAGAGGGTTCCATACCCCTCATTCCCGGTGAGTTCGAGTACTACGAGACCAAGGCTCCTCACCTAAGGCTCAGCTATCGCGTTCATTCGGCTGGTGCTGTGGGTATACAGGCTTCGTGTGACGGCGGCAGCATCACTCCCCGTTTCGTCTTCAAGCTCACTCGACCCGACTGGGGTATGCCCTACAATGTGAGGTCCGTAGGACTCACCCCGCCATATGCACTTATCCAGATGGTACAGTCTGATTGCCCCAAGGCTGGTGTACAGAGCACCGATCTATTACAGGTCACTTTCATTACTAAAGGATACGATCTTTGTGACTATCGGAGGACGCACACGAGCTCTCTCTCGAGTTCAGTAGTCTGCCTCCCGCAAACGCCGCGAGTGGCATCATCTATCCCCAAACTTATTAGTCCATTGTCAACTCCCGTCTATCGGTCGACTCATCAACCTCAAAGCTTAGATCTTTTCTGCCAGTAAGCTGGTCCATTTTGATACTATCACCCCGTGACGTGTAGTGCTACTCGACCAGCCAGTTGGGTCCCGAGATATTGTCCTTTCTTTTTCACGCATATCCACGTATCTCACCCCAACTTGCGTTCTACACCGGCCCTATCGCATAGTCTCCTCATCTCGGCTCCCAAGGTGTTTGTTCGATCGACTCATCTTCCCGGTGAGCCTCGAGTAGCGCTGGCCCCGGGGACAATCAGGAGGCAAGGAACTCCAAAACGAGTGTAGTCTGTCGGCAATCAGCCTTGTATGGAAAATATCTTTTTCGTCACATCTGTTCTGCGTCATCTCCACCAGACACCGCGTTGCGTTAGTTTCATCTACTTCTCGGTCATTCCTAAGAGAGCTTATTCCAACTGGCAGACGCCATACTGGGTGGCGTCATCGACAGCTCCGTCAGAATAGCAACCACGAGGCTGCGCAACCCTCTGAATCAGAGGCTCTGATGTGCCTTGTCGCGCTCGCCCAGGTATACTGCGCAACAAATTTCTAGCAACAGCGATTTTTCGATATTTTTCCCTCCCGAATTTGTCGTGTTTGTTCCTAAGGAAAAAAGAAGGATTGCCTGCACAGTATAGTGCCAAACTTGCACGGGAAAAGCTTCGGTAAAAGGGCCCGTAGGAGCATATCCCACAAAGGGCGCACCATTGAATGTCTAAAAATTCTCTGCAACGAAGACGTTTGCTATGAAAGGGTTGGTTTAGCTCCCTGGCGAGTCGCTTTCTGACCAAAACCGTTTAGTTTTTTGTCTTCAAATTTCGGAGAGGATTCTAACGACGAACAGCGAGCGAAACGCCCCTACAAGATCCAGTCCGCCCGACAACCGAGCCAGGTTAGGCGAGTTTGCTTCGTACATTTTTTGGGAGAAAACCAGCGCCATATTACCACATATTGTGTTTGAGGCAATTGGCGATACCGTCGATGACGATGCCTTCGGCAACAACACACTACGAGCAGTACCACGAGTATCTGGCATTGACGTCGTCCGCAGGGATAGAACCCACGGCCTTTCGATTACCAACAGCAGTATATCGAATCTTCGATCTTCCAAAGGCTCTAGCAAGTAAGCAACTTCCCCAGCGTGTACATCTACAAGAAACCCAAGACCGTCGCGCGGCCCGAAATCCATCCCCTCCTATATAACCTTCATAAGCGTCAGTAGTCATTCCTTCGTCCTCACCGATGCCGGCTGGGTCATAGGACTTCTATAAAAACTGGAAGAACGATCACCCTTGGTCTGTGGGACCCCAGTCCTGAGCGCCAAGACGACTCTCAGCTCTCGTATTTGCCCACAACGGTACAAATATCGGTGATCAATAGAGAACATCATATTCAAAGGAAATCGACAGAATCGCGAAGGGGGGCCACACTGGGACTGATATAACGCAAAACAAGGGTGAAAGCTACAGAAAAGATTACAACATGTACATGCTTCGCTCCGCTGATAACTAAAAGCCCCATTGAATGTACTCGACTCCCTGGGCCTTGCAGATCATTGATGATCGCCTCCTGACGAGCCTTGTGGTCGACTAAGATGAGATCATTCGCCATCCGGAATGGCGGAGATCCACGTCGTTTTACAGCCTTTTATTTTCCTCACGATTTTGCCGTGCCACTCAATGGCGACCCATTTGACTCTGCCCTTCAGTACGCCCGAATCTAGGAGTTCCCGTACAACTGTATACCTTGAAAAATACCACCCACCGGGATCGAACCCGCGACTTCTAGGAGGCCAAAACAGTACTACTCCGCTCCTTCTATATCGACCTTGAGGAACACCTGCTGCCGATGATCGTTCTGCACAACCCTTCTGACCCATCCAATAAAGTCGACCACGCAGCCATCTGTCTTCCATTCACCTACGCCGGCGACCACAAATCCTCTTACACTTTCAGAGGACCATTCCTTGAAGGAAGCGATGTGCTCCTGACGGCTGGGCATCGCATTAGTCGTGAAATACACCCAGGTTCGATCCCCACCGACCTTCTTTTCTCTCCATAGACTGCCGGTCATACAGGCTAGTTCCAACCGACCTGTCCTTCCTCGCCTCGGCGTCCTTCCTATCAGCTCGGTCATGAACAGTCAAGTCATGAAAATACCTGCCAAGCTGTACCATGAACGTCAACAACCCTCAGATGCGCAATCGGACCATCGAAAATGGCGCTCTTATAGCCTGCAGGCTCGACCGTCGAATTGCTCTTGATGGAACAAGGAAGCCTCCGCTGCTCCCAGCTATTGTGCCCTCCCTCACTGCGCTCTCGAAACGAAAATTCAAGATGCTAATCCCGCACAATCTGAGAAGCCTTTCCTGAGGTCGTTCAGCCCTATTCCAAGATACTGAAGAGACACTCAGTACGATCTCAAAATAGATCGCCGCGAACACGACGATCCTATCTTTTGTGATTGGCCAGCACTCGCCCTCTCTCAAGGAACAAGAGTGGTACCGTCGTCTATCGAAGCCCTACTACCCAATCGTTTTAGTATTATTCCATGCTCCGGCCAATATGACCTCGCACCGAGCCAAATCGATGAAAAATGCGCATCGGGCTCTAAGGTCGTCCTTCCATAATGGGTTGAGATCAAAAAGATACGCCTCCCACTCGCTCAAGTTCAGTTGCCGCTGAAAGGAAGACGACCGAGCATCCGAGGTCGCAACCGGGCGTACGCAAAAGACACGAAGAGTTGTGTACTCTTGCAAACCATCAAGGCGAAATAAATAGACTCTCAACGGCCAGCGAAATGAGCAGCCGTAGGCAGATCAGCAGAACGAATTCTGCCAGCAGTCGGTTCGATGGGCGTTGAAAGGAGGCTTGTCTAATCCAAGACGGTCAACCTTCCACGCCACAGGATACATCTGGTGATTTGTACTCAAGAGAATGCAGCAGCCTGCCTAGCAGACTCGACCTGAGAGCCTCCTCAATTTGAATCGGAAAAAAATTTTTTACGTAATTTTTCGCAAAATGTGGATGATACAGAATGATGTTATTAACCACTGCCAACGCACAAGGAAGGCTACGAAGGATGAACTCACCTCTCCCAGTTTGTCCGGTGCGAACTCGGTGAAGAAATATTTTAAAGAGGATCCGTCGTTGGCTCCGAGGTCGATGTAAACCTTCTTTCCACGAGGGCCATCAGCCTCTCCAGAAGGACCAATCATCGCACGGCGGCTACACTCTTCAAGAGTATCTTCGACTTCAACCGTGCTGGATACAGAAGAGGTCAAGTTGAGGGGCGGCTCCCTCAGTACTGCGCTCCACGTTGGGGTGCGATAGTTCCATATAACATAGAGGCCGGCGATGACGCTCAGAATGAGGGTGAGAGGCGAGACAGTCGTCGAAGGACCTCCTGACATTGCATGGATTAAACTGCAGATGAAGAATGATCGCGTTGAAGCACTTTCCGACAGCATCGCTCCGCTCAGTTTCAGATTCATGTTTCACATTTTAATATAACCAACTCGGTACGGGGTACGGCTGCGTCTTTTACCATGCTAAGGAGAAGCTTCCGGTGCTTAGCAAGGCCCCGCGTGTTCTTCGATATCAAAATCGGGAAGACCCCCGCCGGCCGAGTGGAGTTCATGCTCTTCAACGGTGAGTATCTTCTCCCTGTCAACATGTGGGAGGGTGAACGATACTCCGGTACCCGCACGCATGCGCAGGAGCCCTACCGTATTTTCTTGCTTCGCAAAGAGTTTCAATAAACTGCCTCTTAAACCCAAGATTGATTGTGAAGCCGAAATTACGGTTCGCCTCCGAGTCTCGGAATTAGTCTACTGAGCACAGGGACACACGCTCCTCTCCGGGGGAGGCTCTCCCCCTTCTCGCCGCATCACAACTCAGCCATGACTGCTGCCCCCTTTCAGACGTCTGCCCCCGCACCTCCGAGAACTTCCGAGCCCTCTGCACTGGCGAGAAGGGCATTGGTCTGTCTAAGAAGGCCCTTCACTACAAAGGCTCCCACATGCACCGTATAATACCCAAGTTCATGATACAGGCAAGCGCGCCCGGTGGTGACCTTGTTAACTCGATAAGCTCGTAGTGACCTCCACGTTATCGGCTTATACTAGCTTTTGTTGAACTAATCCCTCTGACTTCAGGGAGTATGCTTTTCATGATACGCAATGCGGCATATGGATGCTGGTGTGCTTCTCTCAGGGCGGAGACATCACCAAGGGCAACGGTACCGGCGGGGAATCTATCTTCGGATTCGAGTTCCATGATGAGAACTTCGACCTCAAACACAACGAAGTAAGCTCTGTTACTGCTGGCTGTTCTCTGTTCTCGTCAACTTCCATTCAGCCGTTTCTACTTTCAATGGCCAACGCTGGTCCCAACACTAACGGCAGCCAATTCTTCATCACCACCGTGCCGTGCCCTTGGTAACGCTGTTTTGAAAAAAATAGTATTCTCGTTGTTCTTATTGCAAACGTGCTTTCCAGGTTAGATGGCAAGCACACCGTTTTCGGAAAGGTCGTGGAGGGCATTGATGTCGTCAAGAAGATGGAAGCCGTTGGGACTAATCGTGAGTCTCCCACACTCCATTCGTTCCACCCCCGCCTTCGTCTCAGATGGCACTCCGCGAGATGACGTAATTATCACCGACTGTGGAGAACTGGCAACAGAGTGACCGCAGCATGGACCCCATCGTTTCTGTTTTCTATTGTCTTTCGTTGCTGGCAGCAATCCTACGCAGGAGGATCGGCGTGAGCGAAGTTACCACGCAGAGCGCTGTTGCGCATAAGCGGACAACAGGGTCTTGTGTGCGTCAACGGATACAAGAGAGTTGCAGTGGTTCAACGTAGCTAAGGCTAGCCAGGAGCTAGGCAATGGGTACAGCCATGACCGTTATGATTGTAATGATGATGGCGGAGGAGAGCTCGACCCTGTCCTCCGCTCCCTGGATGTGGAGGTAGGATGATAGAGACTACTGCCTCGACCCGGACAGAGTATGGAATCGGGCAGCTCTGGTGTCCTACTGAACCGTGGCGGCTTCCAACTGCTACTTGGCAGAGGACACAGGCTACTGCCTGGTTGCTGGCTCTGACACTGATGAAGGTCGAACAGGTCGGAACAGACCTATTCATTGTTCACACTCCCGTCCTCAGCATCACGGGAACTTCGGTTGACGCTAAGTTGCTCATCACCGCATCGCGCAGATTTTGAAGAGGCTATCCTCAATCCTAAGTCATCAGCTTGCAGAGATGGTCAAACACTTGAGCCTAGCAAAAGTACAACATAGCAACTCAACACGGCACGTCTGTACAACGACATGAACAACTACATGAACAACGACATGAACAACGACATGAACAACGACATGAACAGCAAAGGGGGTTGGCTATGCTGAGGGTCGACTTGTTGCCCGCCTCTGACGGATGATAGACTCAATCACCTTCGACTTCAACGCCTCCACATTTCGCTTCATCTTGTCCGCGTATTTCTGGTGGTACCTCCAAATCCACGTAGCCGAGTCCCAGTACCTCAAGTATTCATGTGGGGGATCGTCAATAATAATCCTCGCCGCTTTTGCGCAATCCTCTTTAGTGGGTGACAGACTCTTCAGCGCATCAATGCTCGCACTGGAAAGATGCTTCAACGGGAAAAAGTCCTTAACGATATTCCAGTCGTCAGACAAGTCCCCAACCTTGCCCGTAGCTCTCTCCATCCTGTGGTCTTCTGTCACTGAAACTTCCACATGACCGTTAGCTCGGGAGCTGAGAAAAGGAAAGTGATGACCATGTTTCAACGTACACCCGCCTGTGCCTATCTTGCTCCGATAAGTGGACGAAAGAGAACGGATGAGAGCAATAATTTGAATCACAAACGGCGAGACTCGAGCGTAGTGTTGTAGATGAGTCGGTCACTGACAACGTCGCTGGTCCGAAGTAACTTACAAGTGGGCTTGTTGCCCAGTCCTTAAGTGGCTGTAAGTAGTAGTAGATACGCCCATCTGCGGGTCTAGAGTGAAGCGAAACTCCCTCGTATTGCCGGGCTTCCCCATACGGAGAGAGTCGAAGTTTTCCTCGGTGATTCCACATCCCGTTTCCGTACTGAAAGAGTGGACCTGGTGGAGAATCTTTCAACCTTGAACACGGCAAGCATGAACGATGGACCCTTACCGATCTGTATCCAGTGTTGCCATGATTGTACTTGTACAGTAGGGAGAAGTTGTCGGGAAACTTTTCCGAACTTTTCCGGGAAAAGGCGGCTCGGCAGAGGCTGGGGAGCAGTGCTAGCAACAAGTGATGAAGGGACATAAGAGCCGCGGTAACCGTTCGACGAACTGATACGGGGAGATGGTAGGCAATGCAAGCAACGAGTAAAGAGTTATTACAGGGTTTGCAGCTACTAGGGGAGGCAAACTAAACTATTGACGATTCTAAACAACTCTGATTCAGAGTCTCTGAGCAGGCAGCCGCGCCACCAACGGCCTTCGGAGGCGGAGGGGTTCAGCGGAAGCATCAAGACGCACGAGCGCAAATTCGAGTCGAGCAATCCCCGCTCCGGAATTTCTAATCTTGCGCCGAAATGTGCGCTCGCCCAGAAAAAAAGCATCTCAGCAAAAGTGGAAAGACCGTCACTGAATTTGATAGGGTTGACCACTCAACGTGTTCTAAAGCCCTTTCCTGAGTTTCGTCAAAGACCTCAGGATTGAACTTGAATCGTATTCCACGGATAAACGATGCCTGACGAGCGGCTGCAGGTGTAGATCCTTCCTGAAAACGGTGGACGGTGTTCGCTCGTTGTGAAACTCAGGATCGATTTCAAAACAGCGTTCAACGTGTAGAAAGCAATTCCAGAGTCGACTCTGATACTCTGAATTAGTTAATTGAGCAGCCTTACGCGGGAGGGGCGTGGAAGCAGCGGCTGCTGCTTGTTCTCACCGTGTTCGGGCTGGTTTTAAAAACTTATCCGGATCCACCAACATCAGGGTCCAGCGTGCTCGGTGACAATTCCTATCAATTACTCATGCGAAAAGATGGCGAAAATGTATTCCGGAGACGCCGGGTGAAGTGATCTCAACGAGAAAGGGAAATCCTGTGTCCCGCTCGACTTGCCTCGAACGACACAACTTCGCGGTGGGAGTTGGTGAGTTTGTGTACATCACTGATGTTGAGTACAGTCGTGGATAGGGCGAACATCAATGCGGCGAAAATTTTGTTGTTGAATGCAGTGATAACTTTAGCCTTCCCAGGAAACACTCTAACACTGAGCGGTGATGGTCGAGCTTTGTTAAACGGAGCTTTCTATTGCAAGAATGGGACTTGAATCATTATATTATCCAGTATTTAACCGCAACGCAAACTGACAGTTACCGGGGGACATGATGGTTGGGAAAACTTGAGAAAGTACAAGTGTGATGAGTAATCAATCAGCAATGGTGATCAGTAACTGCTCCGAAGAAAAAAATGGGAAATTATTAATTTATTTTCGAGAAAGGAAAGCCTGAAACCTCGACCCCCTCCTGTTTCAGTTGACCATTGGCCATGCCCGGCAGCAGCGGAGGCAGCAATCCTAGTAATCCTGTCTTCAACGAGGCCACCGGCCAGGTGCTTGCGGAACTCCACAACCTCGCACACTGCTTCCCCCATGCTAGGTGGCCTTGGAGATGGGACGACAAACCCTTCTGGCGGCTTCCAACGCGGCTCAGCAAGGCCTCGTGCAGGTGAGTGAAGGTTTCTTGATTGTACTCACACACCCTCCCAGGTCCATCATTACATCCAACAGGGCCCGAACGGTCTTCGAGTCCTCTGCTTCGTCGGAGGTCTTGGCGTCACCCTCACTGGCGCCCTAGGCGTGTTAAACATCTTCTCCACTATTCTGCATCCTATCGATTACCTTTGCAACGCGTGAGAGCTGGGCTTGCAGATCTCGGTTTTCGAACCGTCACTGTAGTTACCAATTTCTCTTCGGTGTGATCACCTGCATTCTCGAGGCTAACCCGGAGTTGTTGAGAGAGCGAGTTCACTGGCAGGAGAAGATGTAGGAAATTCCGATTCTGAGTCGACATGAAGATCTGCCTCTGGGCTGGCCAGATACGAGCATGCGAAGTTCCTCACTTTGTTGTGGGGCCGAGGCCTCTTTTACCTCTTCCAAGGTTCCTTGGCGTTGGTGCAATTCACCCTCCTCTACGCCATAGTTGGCGTGTACATGGTCGTTATGGGTGTGCTGTGCATAGCGATGTGGAAGGGGTGCGCAGGGGTTCTCGCTTCCCTAGGGAGGTTAGGCCGTAGACTTCTTTATTATGATGATAAAATGTGAGCAAAGCGAATCAAAGTTTTTTGCTATATATCACATGAATATTGCTAGGGCGCTTTTCCAGTGGCCTCACCGTACTGGGAAGTTCAACACTGCCATCTCTGTCGAGCTGCATACCCGACGACTCTACCGCCCGATTCTACCGTCAGCGACCATGAGCTACAAACCTACTACATCCACGCTTCTCTTTAAAGCCATCAATGCGACCGTGGCCTCTGGTAGGTACCAGCCCGATTTGGGAGGGGTACAGCAGACCATAGCTGAGCAGACAGGCCGCTTCGTGCCGGCTAATAGCGATGCCATTGAGGGGGGCATGGTCTCCTTGGAGAGACAGGGACAGCAACAACAGCCGTAGGGGAAGAGCATATCATTGTTACGTGATTTTTCATATCCTCTTCAACCCTGTTGTGTCACCTATTGGGGACTTTCGAAACAGAGAAGACTGTTAAACGCCTGCGTCCGAGCGGCCTTGGTCCTCAGCTCAGCTTTGGGGACCTCCTCTCGGGATTTTGATAATCATGCAAGAAGGAGTGCACTGATGCTCACCACCACCACCACGATTAGCTGATGTTATGGTACGCCCCCTAGAGGGAGCAGATGTGCCTTCTACCACGCCAATCCCTCCTTCTACCTCACTATCAAGATTCACGCCGTGATCGGGCTCTCTCTCCCCCTGCGAGTGCTCACTGTCTTGGCTGTCGTCTAACCAGTCATGAGTCGTTTAATGAAAGAGTACTACAAAGTGTAAGAGCCTGAAGCTCAACCGACGGTCAAATCGGTCGAAAGTTGGTCGAGGAGTGGTATAACTTCCCGAGACAATACTAGACCGCAACTGTGCTAGTCACTCTCGCCCTCTGAACCGGTTCTGGTCATCCATCGAAGTGGAGAGTAGTGGAGACACCATGACACAGTTTGCCATTGTCTGCGTTGCGTTCAACCATCGAGAAAGTAGAACAAGTCCGAAAGGGTGATGCGGACGAAGACGATTGAAGAGACAATGAAGAGGGTTTGTGTAAGCTCTCAAGGTGTGCTTGTGTGCTCAAGAGGGGTTGAGTTTGGTGCTGGTACGACGTACACTGAGTGTGAAGGTGGCGATGCAACGCGTGAGTTACGACTTCAGCGAGGATGCTATCATGTGGTGGTGCATGAGGCAACGGTAAAATTGATTTGCACTGTGTTTCAGCATTCGCGTTCTTCTCATGTTCATTGGGGATTGAAGTGCAAGAAAGTGCTGCGGGCAACGAGATCGAACATCCCATTTGCGAAGTTGAATTTTCCAGTGCCGCGAAATTGAAGGTTCCAAGGACCGCTCACGAATATTGAACGTTCGAATGTGAAATTGAAGTTCCTTATTGCGAAGTTGAAAGTCCCATCATGTCGAAATTGAACTTACGAAGGGCCTACGTGCGGATTCGAAAGTCCCATCTGGAAATTGAATGTTCCACGTGCGGAATAGATATTCCCGTTTCAGATTCGTACATCCAACTTCGCTCGCTTCGGCGAACTTGATGGTTCCACTGTCGAAGTAGATGTTGAAAAGGTGTAGGGAAACAAGGGGTGGATGAAATCGTAAAGGACGATGTGGAAGAAGCCAGAAGATAAGATTTGCATGTAGCCCTGTTAAGGTAGGTGTTCTTGTGGACTCGAGATGAGTTTGGTGCTGCTACGACGCTACTGAGTATGGCGAGACATGCTACCTCCCACCAGCTACGACCTCGCGGTCGGAGATGCTATTTCACGATGATGCATGACGTTGTTTAAAACAAAACAACTTGTTTTGTTGTGTTTACTCGCATGAAACCCCTGGTTAGGGGCCGACGGGTGAGGCAAAGCACCTTTGCAGCCAAATTGACAAGACAAGAGATCCGCCTCATCGGATCTGTACAGCCGGGGTTTTATACCCAGGACGTGTCCATACCACTCCTTTGGTAACTCACGGTGGTGAGGGGTCTGTAACGCCCTTTCCAGTTCCTCCAGTTGAGCATGCAAGCAGCGAGTTGGGCTACTGATCACCTAACAGTGCCGATGAAGGAGCTCTGAGCTCAAGCGGACCATCAAACTTCATGAATATGACAGGCTTTCAAAACGGAGTCGAACCCCGGCGCGCGCCGATGATGTTGCAAAAAGCGCTCGCCATTGCGATCGAATATTTTGTTTGGTTTCCAAGTCTCCGTCGGAAGTCTCTTTTTTTGCGTCGGATGTGGATGAGCGGGACATTACTATTGGAAAGATACAAAACCTGACCACTCTTGTGGGTGTTCAAAGGGCGAGAATCGAACCCGGGTTCTTCTCAGTATTAGCGCACTCCTTTACTCTAATGGGCTGTGGGGCTTCTGCCGCTAAAGGTAATTCTAATGCAGTGGTGGCTGCCAAGGACACAGCTGATGCTAAGGAAGCCGTGGAAGAGTCCAAACCGATTACGGTAGAAAAGGATGGTTTTAGAGCTGTAGTGAGTTGCAGGGCGACCTGCCGTTGGTCAGACCGAACAGGCCGGTGAAGATCCTACTCAGCAGACGCAGGAAGAGCTCCCGCAGTTGAACTCGAATGCTGAGGTAGTTTGGAGGGGCATCGTGGCTGCGGGAGGATTTCCTTTCGTTGTTAGGAGAAGGCGGGAGGAGAGCAAACTCAGGTGGGTCCTCATTCTCTCACACCGTTGAAATGTCAGTGAGCTTAGCTCAGTTGGATAGTCATTCACGTTTACTATGCCGAGGTCGTGGGTTCGATTCTCGTTCTATATATTGTTTTCAGGTCGAAGCTAACAGCAGTGGCGCTGAAGCGGCGGCGGACGGCCAAGCAGCTGCAGCAGCGGAGTTAGGCGAGGAAGGGTGAGCAGCGGTCGACTCTTATCGGTTGGTTCACAGCGCCATCGTTCGCTGCTGTATGTTCCCGCTCATGGTCGGCTATCATTCTTTAGCGATTTGCCGGAAAGTTGGTATGGTTATTTTTCATTCACTGCAAAGGTACCGCGAGAAGTATCCTACCTATGCAGCTCAATTTGACCAGGCGGAGAACAAGGATGAAGGAGGGAAGCTGCCTGTCAAGTGGGATCACTTCGTCTCACCGAGTGCCAGCTTGCCTCCGCTGAAGATACGTGAAAGGAATTCTGGCCGAGTTGGGGACCGGTGGAGGGAAGATGCAGCCGGTTCACGCTCAAATCCAATACTTATGCGACGCACGGGGCGTGGTAAGCGGAGGGAAGTCGGGAACTAGAATCAAAATTTAGGAGAAGAGAATTCGATCGGTCGATTACGCTGCTATGGGCTTTAGAGTTCCCCTGTGAATTTTCTCACGCTGAAGTCCAAAAAATATTACTCGTGAGATCTCCAACGGTAGTAGGTTAGAGTGGTTGGGGTGGCAGTTACTCTGATTCTCGCATAGAGCATGAAACGTCGTGACTTGCCTCGAACGACACAACTTCGCGGTGGGAGTTGGTGAGTTTGTGTACATCACTGATGTTGAGTACAGTCGTGGATAGGGCGAACATCAATGCGGCGAAAATTTTGTTGTTGAATGCAGTGATAACTTTAGCCTTCCCAGGAAACACTGTAACACTGAGCGGTGATGGTCGAGCTTTGTTAAACGGAGCTTGCTATTGCAGAAATGGGACTTGAATCATTATATTATCCAGTATTCAACCGCAACGCAGACTGACAGTTACCGGGGGACATGATAGTTGGGAAAACTCGAGAAAGTACAAGTGTGATGAGTAATCAATCAGCAATGGTGATCAATAACTGCTCCGAAGAAAAACATGGGAAATTATTAATTTATTTTCGAGAAAGGAAAGCCTGAAACCTCGACCCCCTCCTGGTTCAGTTGCCCATTGGCCATGCCCGGCAGCAGCGGAGGCAGCAATCCTAGTAATCCTGTCTTCAACGAGGCTACCGGCCAGGTGCTTCCGAAACGCAACAACCCCGCACACGGCTTCCCCAATGCTAGGTGGCCCTGGAGATGGGACGACAAACCCTTCTGGCGGCTTCCAACGCGGCACAGCAAGGCCTCGTGCAGGTGAGTGAAGGTCTCTTGATTGTACTCACACACCCTCCCAGGTCCATCATTACATCCAACAGGGCCCGAACGGTCTTCGAGTCCTCTGCTTCGTCGGAGGTCTTGGCGTCACCCTCACTGGCGCCCTAGGCGTGTTGAACATCTTCTCCACTATTCTGCACCCTATCGATTACCTTTGCAACGCGTGAGAGCTGGGCTTGCAGATCTTGGTTTTCGAACCGTCATTGTAGTTACCAATTTCTCTTCGGTGTGATCACCTGCATTCTCGAGGCTAACCCGGAGTTGTTGAGAGAGCGAGTTCACTGGCAGGAGAAGATGTAGGAAATTCCGATTCTGAGTCGACATGAAGATCTGCCTCTGGGCTGGCCAGATACGAGCATGCGAAGTTCCTCACTCTGCTGTGGGGTAGAGGCCTCTTTTACCTCTTCCAAGGTTCCTTGGCGTTGGTGCAGTTCACCCTCCTCTACGCCATAGTTGGCGTGTACATGGTCGTTATGGGCGTGCTGTGCATAGCGATGTGGAAGGGGTGCGCAGGGGTTCTCGCTTCCCCAGGGAGGTTAGGCCGTAGACTTCTTTATTATGATGATTAAATGTGAGCAAAGCGAATCAAAGTTTTTTGCTATATATCACACGAATATTGCTAGGGTGCTTTTCCAGTGGCCTCACCGTACTGGGAAGTTCAACACTGCCATCTGTCGTACTGCATACCGGACGACTCGACCGCCCGATTCTACCGTCAGCGACCATGGGCTACAAACCTGCTACATCCACGCTTTTCTTTGGAGCCATCAATGCGACCGTGGCCTCTGGTAGGTACCAGCCCGATTTGGGAGGGGTACAGCAGACCATAGCTGAGCAAACAGGCCGCTTCGTGCCGGCTAATAGTGATGCCATTGAGGGGGGCATGGTCTCTCTGGAGAGACAGGGACAGCAGCAACAGCCGTAGGGCAACAGCATATCATTGTTACGTGATTTTTCATATCCTCTTCAACCCTGTTGTGTCACCTATTGGGGACTTTCGAAACAGAGAAGACTGTTAAACGCCAGCGTCCGAGCGGCCTTGGTCCTCAGCTCAGCTTTGGGGACCTCCACTCGGGTTTTTGATAATCATGCAAGAAGGAGTGCACTGATGCTCACCACCACCACTACCACCACCACGATTAGCTGATGTTATGGTACGCCCCCTAGAGGGAGCAGATGTGCCTTCTACCACGCCAATCCCTCCTTCTACCTCACTATCAAGATTCACGCCAAGCAGGCCACGCAAGACCCACGCGAACACGTGCGACAAGCAGGCGAAGACTCTTCGCCGAAGACACTCAGGTTTCTCGTGTTGTCTTCAAGACAAGACAAGAAACCTGAATTGCGGGTGAAGGCAGGAACGGGACATTAGAAACCCTTCCCGAAACCCCGGTCCCGGAACTGTTACCCGGGGCGATCCCTGAAGATGCTTCCATGGAAGCATTTTGAACGTGTTTTGGTAATTACTCTACCGGAATTCCTCTTTACCATTTTGCGCACAAAAATACGCGCTGTGAACGGGCAAAGCGCAAATTCCGGGACACCTGACAAAATCGAAGGAAAAGTACAAAATCCAAGGGCGCTGTCCCCGGAGACAGCGCAGGGTGAGCGAAAACGTCTCACCCAGGGCAAGGCTGTTATCCAGTCTGGGGGAGTGCTGACCGTAACCCCTGTGAACCCGACTCAGCTCGCCTTCCGCGCGACCTTCACCTAAAGCCCGAGGGCCGCGCAGTGTAAACTTCACAGGAAGCACGTTGGTCGCCCGCCTTGGGTTTCGGTCAGAGTCCTGGATTCTGGTCGGATGCCTTTGGCCAGTGCGGACGAGCGGAATTTTTCCCTGGATTTTGGTCAGTGCGCGTACTGGTACGTCAGTGAAATACGGGGACAAAGCGAGTGCGCACGCAACACAATGAGCGCATATGCTCTACGCTCGGCGGATGCTCGCTGTAGTGGCTATCATCTCCCCACTCGTAGCTGGCGGGCTTGCGCGCACGCCTCACCAAGGCGGTCACGTCTCGCCTCCCTGGGGAACGCGGAGACGGCAGCTATGCCGTGCTAGCTTGGCTTCCAGAAGGCTCCAGTCAACTCAGCTACGGTTAGCTCAGCTCTGCTTCCCGTGTCTTCATGGCGCGTTCGTCAGCTGAGGATGAGGGGGCATTGACACGAGTCATGAGTCCTGTAGTGTGGGGGTCCTTTAAAGTGTGAGGGCCCCAAGCTCAGCCCACGGGAGTTGGTCGAGGTTTACTTTACCGCAACTTGCCGAAGATGGACCGCCATTTTTGAAAACAGACACAGGTGTATGAGTTCGGGTTTCGAGTTAACAGGACGCCCTTGCAGACGGTTTGCTACTCCCTCGCCAATTCAGCTGGTTCCGGTCGTCGATGAAGAATCTAGTGAAACAAGGGGTGGATGAAATCGTAAAAGGATGATGTGGAAGAAGCCAGAAGATAAGATATGCATGTAGCCCTGTTAAGGTAGGTGTTCTTGTGGACTCGAGATGAGTTTGGTGCTGCTACGACGCTACTGAGTATGGCGAGACATGCTACCTCCCACCAGCTACGACCTCGCGGTCGGAGATGCTATTTCATGATGATGCATGACGTTGTCTTTGTTGTGTTTACTCGCATGAAACCCCTGGTTAGGGGCCGACTCATTAAGAGCACAACACCCGAGTTTTGCCATCCGGGATCATATCTTTCATCTGCTGTCTTCTTGTCATCCCCTCCACTTAGCCCGCTTCAGCGTAGAAGCAAGATAGGATCAGCTGCTGCTGATCATCAGCAGAATGTGCTTGACACCCTGTACTCTCGCCTGTTTTCCGCGTGTCCGAATCGTGATCATGATCTCCAACTTTATTCTGTTCGCGTCTACCGTCGGATCGGTTGCGTCGTCCACTGCCCGCATCGTTGATGAAAGGACCTTGAGAGATGAGGGAGTACGACGATATCACCCCAGACCCTCTTCCTACTTGTCCTCTTGTTCAGATCATGGTCAGCCCCACCGAGAGACTGGAGTGTGCCTTTTATCAAAGTGAACCCTCCTTGTCGTACACCGTTAAAATCGATGAAAGAGATGGCCTCGCTACATCGTGGTTGTTGGACTCAGTCCATGATTACTCATACACCGTGTAAGGTCGCTGCGACATCACCCGTATTCCGCAGAATCCCTTTCAGGGAGTTCACAGACGAGAACGTCCTACTGATAGTAGCTAAGCGTTGGGAGTTGGACAAGGAGTGGTAGGACTCGACACCGTGAGTCGATGCAGCGCTTTTCGCCCTGGAGGATGCTCACTGAAACGAGCAAGGAAATTCTGATGAGCAACGCGTTGAAGAACAGCACGGACGTGCACACGAATATGAAACGATGCATCAGCATTGCAGAGGAGCTGATTGACAACCCCCCGGGGAAGTACGTGGGCCGCTTCCGGGGCTTGAGCTGGCTGACGGCGTTCTATGAAGGTGTCAGAGATGACATGTTGCATGAGATTGATAAAATAAAACGCAAGAAGGAACGACAGGAGGCCTCTCGGTCCTCGCACAAGAGAAAGATGAGAGATGAGGAGGATGGGGAGAGAAAGCGTCCAAGAAGGCATTGAAGGGTGTATGTGTGGCAAGGCTGTTGTTGTTGATGTGCACTCGGCCAGTGTTGCGTTAGTGGCTGCTGGTCAACCGTGGCCGGCCCTAGTATGAAGGTCGAGAGGTATGAGTACGATACTAGTGCGACCGCCGAATGAGCTTCGGGATGAGGGCCTGTATGTGATACACCCTCACGGTAGTTGCATTGGACTGTTACCTCGTACACTCGGAGCGGAAACACGGACCACGCGAGCTGCTGACCGACTACACTGATAACAAAAACAACATCCTTGTCACATCAGGCATTATTATTTTCGTCATGGTCAACAATGTGCTGCACAACAACAGTACTCTCATGGGGATCGTCAATGCCGACTAAAACGACCGAATCATCATCAGCAACTCTCTCGTCTGGTGACGGCACATCATCACAGATGATCTCCTCCTCGGAGCTGACGGATGAAAATAAAAGAACAGCCCGATTTCACAGCCTCTCACCTTCATTTTTTTCTGCAACTTCTTCCCACTGTTCAAGAGCTACTTTTAACCCACTCTTCCTTCTCTCGTTTGAGGTCGTCCAACATCTCTCGAGCCTCGCGTGTCATCGGATTCACAACCTGCGAGTTTCCCATCGAAACCACGCGAGACCGGTTTGACGCTCACAGCAGGATCATATTTGGCCCATGTTTCGCACGCTTCCTCCTCAGCACCATCACGAGGTCCCGCTCGGTCGTGCAACAACGCCTGAAAGAGAGGCGGGAGTGGCGTTTGTGTAGAACGAGGAAGAGGAAAACCTTGGCCTTTTTCCTGCGGTCTTTTTTCGGTGGATGGAAGGTCTTCTCAACGACCGGATCTGCTATTGGTAGATCTAGCTCACGGCCCTGAAGGCGTTCCCTGTTCAACTCGCTACACCGCCAGGCTGCACCTTGCGAGAGTTTAGGTAATTGTCGACTAGCGTGTTCTGTGAAGTCATCAACAGTTTCTCTGCTTGAGCTCTGACTCTGAGGGGAGATGACAACTGGGAACGAGAGCACAAGTCATTCGAACGTGCCGAGAGGAGGTCTAATGCAATGACGGGAAGATGCGAGGACAAAATTGAGAATAAGATCTAATCGTCCGCTACTGCCACTGTTCTTCCATCAGCCGGTGCCGCAAGACCGACTTCGCCGTACCACATTTCCACCAGATCAGAACTCCGCCCATGCACTCACATGAGCTCCTCGAACTGATTAGGGTACATGACCTCCTTCAGGAGATCTCCCCTGTTCACACCCTCATCCCTCCCCCTCCTCGCGTGAATGGCCTCGCGCTGGCAAGGACGAAAAGATACCATCAAACTCTTTCGCCCAACATTTAACAATCCCCGGGCAAATCACAATAACGTACCCGTTCTTCAATGGTAATGCGCTGTTTATGCGCGAGTTCAAGAAATCGTTTTGTATCAATCTCTTCCCTCTTCCTCTCCGTTTTTCTCTAAGCTGGCTCGCTTCAGTTCCTCAATTTGCTCATCAAGCCATTCTGTGCAAACGACAATACTCCCACGTCTTTCCACAAAACCAATCCTCACTGTCGTTTTGGAACTGCGCTGGCCCCGCGGTCAGCTTGTGCGTTATCCAGTGGTATTTCTCCGCCTCGAGGCGGTCCATCGGCTGAGGCAAACCTCATGCCTCGCTAGTCCGCACCCACGAGTGTTCCCTACAGAATCGCTATTAGCAAGCTCACGGAGGAGGATGCGTCGATCGAGGTCCTCCTGTCGGGCGTATAGATCGTAGAGGTTCTCTGGAGGTGGTTGGAGCTGCTCATCGCCTTCTAGCACCTATAGGGTGGCGTTCACTAGGAGTGTTGCCGGTGGAGTCTTTTACCACACGACCGTGTTGTCTCTCGATTTCCGCTATTTTCTGGTGGGAGATACTCAGCTCCTGCACTAGTCTGTTTGTCTCGTCTGAGAAGGGCGGGTGAAATTAATCGTGCGGAAAATATATGTCAACCGTAATCGAACCCTTAGCCATACGATTACTCACAACCCTAGCCACCCGGTGCTCCCCCAACTGACCTGTTTCTCTATCCATTGCAAACTCAGTTCCCATTTCCTCACCCTCCCTTGTCGACTCACCCTCTTGCTCTTTCCTCTCCTGTTCAATCCGCGCTAGCTTTTGTGTCAAATCGCTAAACTGCCTGATCTCATCTTCCGGTAGCATCCTGCACCACGCGTGGCCATCGTTCGTGCGGACGTATCACTCACTTCGACATCACAAATTTTTCATCAACTTCTTTTATCACAGACTCCGCTTCTTCACTGAGGCCTTTAGCCTGCTCATACGAGAGTAATCACGCCCACTGGAAGGCCTTCAAGGACACCTCTAATAGCGCTTCCAACTTGCTGGTTTTGAACTCGAGTCTGGCCAGGTCGAGTCCCGACCTCAAGATTCCTCCTCGGCCCGTCGGTGAGATAAAAGTTCCCTTGGCGGCGTCCTTGTCACCCCGGACTGAAACAGATCGGATTTGACCTGTACGAGCTTCTTCCTTTACACTCAGGATCAGATATATCTTGACTTCAGATACAATTATAATTCAGTATACAATATTAAAAAACGAAATAAATTAGATACCACATTTTTGGGAAATCAGGAGAGAACGATGGCAGTAAGAAGATGGGCTGGCTGGGACTCCGACGGGTGAGGCAAAGCATCTTTGCAGCCAACTTGACAAGACAAGAGATCCGCCTCATCGGATCTGTACAGGCGGGTTATTATACCCAGGACGTGTCCATACCACTCCTTTGGTAACTCACGGTGGTGAGGGGTTTGTAACGCCCTTTCCAGTTCCTCCAGTTGAGCATGCAAGCATCGAGGTGGGCTACTGATCACCTAACAGTGCCGATGAAGGAGCTCTGAGCTGCTCAAGCGGCTCACCATCATCCACAAACGTCATGAATATGACAGGCTTTCAAAACGGAAACGAACCCGGGCGCGCGCTGATGATGTTGCAAAAAGCGCTCGCCATTGCAATCGATTATTTTGTTTGGTTTCCAAGTCTCCGTCGGAAGTCTCTTCGTCGTCGGACGTAGGTGAGCGGGACTTTACCGTTGGCCCGATATAAAACCTGACCACTCTCGTGGGTGTTCAAAGGCTAGGAATCGAACCCGGGTTCTTCTCAGTATTAGCGCACTCCTTTACTCTAATGGGCTGTGGGGCTTCTGCCGCTAAAGGTAATTCTAATGCAGTGGTGGCTGCCAAGGACACAGCTGATGCTAAGGAAGCAGTGGAAGGGTCCAAACCGATTACGGTAGAAGAGGATGGCTGTCGGGCTACAGTGAGTTGCAGGGCGACCTGCCGTTGGTCAGACCGAACAGGCCGGTGAAGATCCTACTCAGCAGACGCAGGAAGAGCTCCCGCAGTTGAACTCGAATGCTGAGGTAGTTTGGAGGGGCATCGTGGCTGCGGGAGGATTTACTTTTGTTGTTAGGAGAAGGCGGGAGGAGAGCAAACTCAGGTGGGTCCTCATTCTCCCACACCGTTGAAATGTCAGCGAGCTTAGCTCAGTTGGACAGTCACACACGTTTACTATGCCGAGGTCGTGGGTTCGATTCTCGTTACATATATTGTTTTCAGGTCGAAGCTAACAGCAGTGGCGCTGAAGCGGCGGCGGACGGCCAAGCAGCTGCAGCAGCGGAGTTAGGCGAGGAAGGGTGAGCAGCGGTCGACTCTTATCGGTTGGTTCACAGCGCCATCGGTCGCTGCACTTTGTTCCTGCGCATGGTCGGCTATCATTCTTTAGCGATTTGACGGAAAGTTGGTATGGTTATTTTTCATTTACTGCAAAGGTACCGCGAGAAGTATCCTACCTATGCAGCTCAATTTGACCAGGCGGAGAACAAGGATGAAGGAGGGAAGCTGCCTGTCAAGTGGGGTCACTTCGTCTCACCGAGCGCCAATTTGCCTCCGCTGAAGATACGTGAAAGGAATTCTGGCCGAGTTGGCGACCGCTGGAGGGAAGCTGCAGCCGGTTCACGCTCAAATCCAATACTTATGCGACGCTCGGGGCGTGGTAAGCTGGAGGGAAGTCGGGATCTAGAATCAAAATTTAGGAGAAGAAAATTCGATCGGTCGATTACGCTGCTATGGGCTTTAGAGTTCCCCTATGAATTTTCTCACGCTGAGGTCGAAAAAATATTACTCGTGAGATATTTTAACGGTAGTAGGTTAGAGTGGTTGGGGTGGCAGTTGCTCTGATTCTCGCATAGAGCATGAAGCGTCGTTAGAAATGAAAGCGTTGTGATGGAAGACATTGTGGCGTTGATGTGACACGGCCGAATGAGGGCTCAGATGAACTCGAAGACTGAAATCATAGCCGACAGGCATAGTACCCATTCTTAACGAGTTGGGCAAGCGTCATGAAGGGTTTTAGTGTTTCGTGAGAGGGGGGGGGGTAAAGCACGCGCAGTTACTATGGTGTAGCCTTAGTAGCCTTTGGTAGGCCGAAATGCAGCTCTATTGGTGATCGTGAAGATAGGAGATTCTGTTTTTACGCGCACTTGACAGTATAAAAGGGGTTTGTACTCGGTTGAAGTGCAACAGGTGTCGAAGAATTAGGAGAAATGTGGTATGGTTTTGTAGGAGAGGGTTGCGATTCCGTATTTATCAGTGATAAAATCATGCATTACTGTCTTGTCGTCTTTGCGGGTCCCCGCAGAATTGATAGGACCGTCTGAATCGGTAATGATATGAAAATCGTGTTGGGTGAATACCACTCTTCGCCCGAATCGCCGAGCGTTGTCTCTTTACCTCCTTTGTCTCTCAGGGCCAAGAAAGCTCGATCGACTTGGTCACCTTCATGCAGATCTGCGAAGCTCTGTTCCACGATGATGTGTCCAAGTTCCCCGGCACTACGGAGAAGGAGTTGAAGAAAATCTATTATCAAACACAGGCTATTAAGACTAAGGTGGTGCTGGTCGGCGGGTGGCAGTTTTTCGGCGATCTGATTTCGGTCAGGCCCGCGGGAATATGGTCGAAGGCTTGCGTGGGAAGGAGCTACACAAGTTGTATGATGAGTATGAGAACTCGGGGAGATGATGAAGGAGCTGGTGCTGCCGTTGAGGAATCGCAAGAATGCAAGAATGAGCAAGATACTGGGGACGCACAGCCGGTGGCTGAGGAGTCGGGGGAGGGTAAGGAGGAGGAAGCTGGGGTGGGTGAGAAGGAAGAGGCTGCAGCTGAAGCTGCCGTTGAGGAATCGCAAGAGAGCAAGAATGAGGCAGATGCAGCGGAGGAAGGCCACGAGCAAGATGGAGGTCAGCCTGAAGAGCCTGTGAATGATGCTGCCGTTGAGGAATCGCAAGAGAGCAAGAACGAGGAGCAAGCTGCAGAGGTTGTCGACGAGAAGCCGGCTGAAGCTGAGCAGGTAGGCGGGACCTCGTTGAGAGATGGATGAGGGAGGTGTCTCTCAGGCTGTTGAAGAGGCCCCCGCTGCGGATGGCGAAGCGGAAGCGGCTGATGCAGCTCCGGCGGAAGCCGAAGGAGCGGAGGCCGCGTAGGTTCAATCCCTGGTGAGGGTATTTTGAAGTCTTCTGACTTGCTTTTCGGGAGTTCCGATTAGTTGCTCATTTTTTGGCGCCATGTTCATGCTACGTTGTCCATCATACGACCAAGTGTTGGGTTGTGGGCAATCTTGCAATCTTGTATTTCCTCAACGGCGAGGTTCGACTCCCCTATATGACCACCATCAAGCCCGAGATCATCATTGAAGGCGCGGCCGCGTCCATCCCCTCATCCAGCGAGAGCGGTGTTTTGCAGAAGCCCAAACATGCGCAGTTGCAGGCTATTTTGCAGTAGTATCCTAGCTTGATCCTTGATGGAAACAAAATCAAAGATTCTCTCGAGGTTGAGCTTGTTAGGTATCTTTTGGAGCACGAGTACCTCGAGGCGTTCTCTACTCTGCAGCGTGAATCTGGCATTAAGTTCACCGAGGGTAGCAGCGACTGCAGCATTCTGGATAGGGCCATCGATATGTGGTAAGTTGGGATTGGAGTGGTATGAATTATGCTGACACCACCCTGTTCACCCTGGTTGTAGTAGGCAGATAATTGTCCAGTAGTACGGCCCGTGGTGGAGGTGTTTTTCGTGTGATCCTGTCGCGGTCGATGATTTGCCTTCGGGAAGCACCGTGTTGCCGCTGCCCTCGAAGACGCTGCCTCAGGTATTCTGCGCAGTATGCGGCCTATGGCGATAGTGATGAGTCGGAAGGTGGACCGGAGGATCTGTTGGACGGGATAGTGAAGGAGCCTGGAGTAACTCCACATGCAGTGGGTAGGCTGGGATCGAACCTGTGCGGGTTTAGAGGTCGGGGATGGTGAGCGTTGTCTCAGTCCGCTCGACCACAGCTCCACATGGTGCTAGAGCCAACCCGACCTGCGTGGTATTCCATCCAACGGACTCGACGTTGCTGGCCACCGGGGGTGCCGATAGAGAAGTTAAACTTTGGAGGGACAGTGAAGGTACCAATGCAGCATCCCTCTGGAGGTTCGAAGATCCATTTTCGTTCAGCCGGCATCGAACCCACTGGCCTCGTCTTCCGCGCCCCCTCTCCTGTATTCTGTCCCTCGACTGGAGCCCTGATGGCGCATTCATTGCTGTTGGATGCATGGGTGGCGAAGTTGTAAGTATCTTTATCTCTGTATTTGTCCAGCTTCGACCTAAGATATCGACTGTATAATATTGTCCGTCATTATCCGTCATGACGACTTTTTGTCACTTACACAAATATTTGTAACTGCTTAGCGACTGAGGAATCATGTTCACGATCGTTCATCTCACCATCAACACCAACCTCAGGAAGTGCATACCGGCTGGGCATGCCGGAATAGCGATACCAACTTTACCGTTCTGACTTCATGAGGGAATGGAGGAAATAATTCCAACTGCGTCATTATCGCCATCAAATTTTTTCCTTCCGGTATGTCTCCTGTGGGTGATAGAATATTCGGTGTTTCATCCAGAGCTCGCGGATTTTTCCTTTTTTGACTGCTTGATTTCAGTTGGCGTTCGACGCTGCGACGGGTGAAGAAGTTGGCAAGTCCTCCCACCCTACCAAAACACACGTGAGAGATCTTCATATCTTGCAATCTTGCATTTCCTTAACGCTCTCAGGTTCTGCGCTGCCAATTCTACCCACAAGTTAGGGGTGATGGGGAGCTACTTTTGTTCAGTGCGTGTCGCGACATGACCGTCCAGTTTTACGAACGGACACGTGTTGAGGGAACGCAAGGTGAGAGAAATCGATCACTATGGCGCGCGCTTTTTACATCGTGCTTAGATTTTGAATGGAGGAAGACTGGGTTACTCCGTCAAGCTCAACCAGTGTCTGCCGCTACGTGGCTTGAGTGTGATGAGCCAGTATTGGCTATGGCGATTGAGAATGATCCGTAAGTCGTGTGCATGCGTGCATACCACTCCTTTCGGAACTCATGTACCATGTCCAGGTACATGCATTACTACTCGGGCGAGACGCTGAAGAACATTGGTGATTACTCGTTGAATCCTCATAAGTTGGATAGACATGTCAGCTTCAGGATTCGAGACATGTAAGATGCATGCACTGGGGTTCGAACCCGCGACCTTCCATGTGTTCAGGTTGTCGTGGTCGATGGACGGACACACCTTCATCCTCTGTGCCACTGACGCGCATAAGCTTCTGCTGTTCCGAGCCTTCCATCACTCCCCTATCCGAACGTAACCATATCTTGAGGTTGCGCGTGCAAGATACAAAATAGCTCCACTTAATTCCTTGTAGATACTACGGAATCGATATCGACGAGTACGACAACCCTTCCCTTGCCGTGTCGGCCGATAGAAGCTTCGTCCTCTCCACCACTACGGATAAGAGCGGTACGTCCGTAGCATCATGTCATTACTATTGCCAAGAACTGTCCCTCGTCTGCTTCCCTGGCTACTCGCGTAGCGCATGGATCAACCTAAGATTCTCCTGCTCAGGTTCATACATTGGCAGTCTGGCCGTATTCGAGACATTCTCTCAACAAAAAGGTGATGACAATACCAGTTCATGAACGAGGCGCGATTCGACATATGTGCTTCTCCAAGATGTAAGTTCACAGCTAGAGGTGTCAGAAAGATCTCCGTCTTTCCGACCGCCAGGGTGCGGCTGTTATTGTTGCTTTTTCAGAGATGACAAGATTGCTTCTGTGAGTTTTGAAAAGTCGTTGAAGATCATTGAGTAGTTTTTGTTCCTTGAACCGAGCGAGAAACGTTTCTCAAACGCCATTTCTGGTTGTGTTGTCAATGACAAGCTTCAGTCGGGCGAATCTTTGCACGTCCTCAAAATCGTGCTTCGAGTTCTTCGCGCGGTCCCTCATGGAGATCGAGTCATGTTGGTTTTCTAAGTGCGTAAATTTTCAGCATCTCTGTCGTTGTAGGGTCTTTGCTGCGTTTGTGAATGTTCGGCAGTAGTAAGAAATCGTCAAAGTCGACTGAAAGTGGCGGAGGGGGATCTTCGCGTAAGTGACGTGCCTGGAGCGTTGCATGCGCTGACAGATAGGCTCAGGAAAAATATCTTCCTTCCAGCGAGGTTGTGAAAAATGTGCGTGATTTTTTTCCGGAAAATTTCCGCGAGGCGACGCCCTACATATTGATAAGAATTTCCGCGGCGTGGAGTGTGTGTGGTGGCGTCCGTCTGTTGAACGATTTCGCTGTGCTCATTTTCAGTGAAAGGTAGCAGCATCTTGGCCGACTCTCCCACAGCTGATCAGCTTACTGACAATGTAAGATGGAGTTGAAATAATTTCGTGGCGCAGTGACGTTTTTCTCAGAGCCACATAGCTCGTTTCAAAGGCCTGCTGGAAGGGAGAGCACTCAGTGTGAATTCGTTCGAGCTGCGCGATACTGTCGGGACTGGTGAGGCGTAGCTATTGTGAAGCTAGAGGTGTCAGAAAGCGCTCGACTGCAGGTACATTTGGGAGAGTTCGAGTGGTGAAGTTGAAGGACTCGGAGGACGGCTCACCGATGGCGCTGAAGATGCTCAAGAAATCAGAAGTGATTCGATTGAAACAAGTGAGCGTCACGCGCCACGAAATTGTCTTGGTTAGCGGCGGCCATCATCAGGTTGAGCATGTTAAAGCGGAGAAGAGTATCCTGTCTATGATTGAGCATCCTTATATCGTTAACCTGTAAGCTATTCCGAGTGATGCAGGGGTCAACCTAAGATACGCCGCTAGCACCCTGACTTCAGGCTCACGGCGTTCCAGGATGACAAGCGTTTGTACATGTTGATGGAATACGTTAATGGAGGGGAGCTGTTCTCTCATCTCCGAAAGGAAGGGCGGCTATCGAACGACCATGCGAAGTTTTACGCGGCTGAGATCATCCTGGCGTTTCAATATTTGCATGGTATGTCTTCACCGGGGATCGAACCTGGGACCTTCGGCTTACCTCAGATATGAACATCGTCTACAGAGATTTGAAACCTGAGAACCTGTTGATTGATTCCACTGGTGAGAGAATGAACCTCGGCGATGCTTCAGCCAGTCGCCGATCGTCAGGCCACGTCAAAGTCACCGACTTTGGTTTTGCGAAAGTCGTCGAAGATCGAACTTGGACTTTGTGTGGAACTCCCGAGTACTTAGCACCGGAAATTATCCAGTCGAAAGGTTGGGATGCTCGGGGAGATATCCGATGACTTCTTCCATGTTGTCAGGCCATGGCAAGTCGGTCGACTGGTGGGCCCTCGGAGTCCTCATTTTCGAGATGCTTGCGGGCTATCCGCCCTTCTATCACGAGAATCCTTTCGGAATTTATCAGAAGGTTGGCAGCCCAGGCGTGTCGATTGTGTGGATCTGAGAATCTCAGATCCTGGCGGGGAAGATAGACTTCCCTCGCCACTTCGACGTGAAAGGGAAGGACCTCATCAAGCGGTTGCTGGCGCATGACCGTTCCAAACGATTTGGCTGTCTTAAGAACGGTGCTGATGATATCAAGAAGCATAAATGGTGAGAATCTTTCGAGTGCGTTGTCTGCACAGTCGGCAGCGATTGCTGGGTTTGTAGTGAATGTTGTTGTTAATCACCGCCACTCAACTCACACGGAGTTATTGAGGATCATTAGTCTTCAATCGGACCTTGCAACTAAGAGTATAGTAACTCAAGATAGCACTAGCTTGAGCTAAGATATTAGCTTTAGAAGCGTACAAAAGTGGACGTCAACACAATCTAATCGATTAGGTTCAAGGGAGTCGATTGGGAGCAGGTCTTGGCGCGGCAATTGGCTCCACCTTTCATTCCGAAAGTTAGAGGACAGGACGATACATCGATGTTCGACAAGTGAGCTCAGTGGGCTGTGTGATTTGCGAAAGGAGTGGTATGACCGCAGGTACCCTGAATCGTCGGAGGGCTCAACACCTAGCATTAACGACAGAGACCAACTCCTCTTTCAGAAATTTTGATAGCGGTGTTTGCATGGTCATAGTAAAATTGCGACCTCAAGCTGTGCTGCATATCTTGGTGGTATCCAAACTTGAAAGATACTCTTCGTTGTTGGCAACCTCAGAGGCGTTGAGTTAGAGTACACTCATGAGTCGGGCGGCGCCCGTGGTTGACGAGCGTGAACACCATCATTTGAACTCACGTTCACCATCCCACTGATCTTCTTCGACTCGAGTAGGGCACAGTTGAGCTCTTGAGCTCTGAAACCGTTCACGCGAGTAGACGACTACATCTCGACTGCTCATGGACCACTATGCCGAGTCCGCGATCCGACAATGGCGATGGGCGAGCGATAAGCTCGTCTGCGCACAAGCATTTCTATCCTGCAAGGATGCCGTCGGTGTCACTGTCCGGGTCCGTGCGCGATATGGTGCACGCTTAATGCACCCCTGAATAAGCCTTAGTTGACACGCGTTCCAAGATTCTTTGAGGTGCGGCCGTTTCTGGGAATCTTAGGTTGAACATGGTTGGATACGCCAACAGAAGATACCAGAAGATTCCACTCAAACTCGCCGCACAATCCATGACAGTCATTGAAGCCGCGCAATGGAGCAGAGCCTTGTCCTGGAGGCTGGCCCGCTCTCTGCGGACGGGGATTCTTCGTCGGAGACCCCCCAATGGATTCCCCAAGCTCCCCACTGCGCGGCGTTTGCAGTCTTAGTACAAATTGTTCCGCTTTCGAAAGCGTGAAGTCTACCGGAGTTCCATTGCCTGTGCACTACCGCCTGCCGCTGCCCGACATCATTGCAGGGAGGCCGCCGCGTGACCTGCACAATCCCTTCCGCACAAAAAAAAGCTATCGTGACACTTCGATTGGAACTCGGCGGGATTGTTGCTTTCTTCAGCCCTTCGACCCCTTAGGCTTGCTCAAGGTCCTTCCCTCTCTCTTAGCTTTCCCCCAACTAACTTTCAATGTTCTTCCGTCTCTCTGCTATCGCCTCCGTCTTCAGCGCGTCCCTCGCCGGTGATCTGTCCATTGCTGATGGTATGTACTGCGGCAGCGGCAAGTACTGGAGCTCCCTCATGTTCATCGTCAACAGCACTGACGAGACCCTCATCGCCAGCGGCATCGCCAACCTCCCTTATGCGGCCCCCGTGGTATCTGTCGAACATCTCCATTCACATGAACGAGTTGGGCGATGAGATCG
Organism: Perkinsus olseni; assembly: GCA_013115135.1. NCBI lineage: Eukaryota > Perkinsozoa > Perkinsida > Perkinsidae > Perkinsus > Perkinsus olseni. The sequence goes on along the minus strand of JABANP010000223.1, from coordinate 10,686 downwards.
TCATCGGCAAGGCCCCAAAGACCAGAGAGCCACACAGCATCGGTGGCTTCGGTTATCGCGTGCCTTCCTGGACGCAAGTGAACTTCGACGTTCGCACTCAGACGATCTCAGCCACCTACAAGGACACTGAGATGAGGTGCACCCCTGACCAGTGCCCTGACCACCTTCCATCACCACACGACGACCGGTCTTCCCTTGACGGCTTCTACTGCTGCAGCAGCAAGTACTGGAGAGACTTCTTCTTCAGAGTCGACGCCGCTGATGGAACCCTCGATATCAGTGGTATGGCGACCCTCCCTAACTCTGCTCCGTTCTATCTCTCTGGCATCCCCTTCTACACGGCCAAGGACGGTACCGTCATTGAGCTCGGCGTCAACGGGCATCAAAGTCGCGCGCTCCGTCACACTATCGGAGGGTTCGGCTACCCCGTCCCTTCATGGAAGACTCTTCCTTTCGATGCTAACACCAAGACCATCACTGCCACCTACAGGGGTGAGAAGATAAACTGCACCCCTGGAGCAATGCTGAAGCAATAGCAACGGTGAGTGAACGGCAAATCTATTTTTAACTCAGCACAACGAGCCGCGTCTTTCTGACGGGTTCGTTTGCTGAAAGTTCCCACTTTCCACTCTTCCGAGTTATCTACCTCGATTCGCCCTTTTTCTCTGCAGTCGCACTCTACTATTGTCCATTTCAAGGTAGCGTGATGCTGACAGTTTTTATGCAACTTCGTTGTCCTCGGCAGATCAGGCTGTGGCTCCTTTGAATTCGTCAATTTTTGGGAGGCTACGGACTGTTCGGCTGAAAAGCACCGCCGCCACTGAGGAAAGCTTCTTGACGAACGTCTCATTGCGCTGCAGGGAGTCCCTAACTGAGCACATCGGCAAGAGTCTAACTAAGCCGGGACCGTAAGCATTGGACTATCAACTCACACAAAGCACTGCCAATACAACTTGATTCAGACGAGTGCTCTGACTTCGTCCAACGAGCGCGTTTACTCAGTGAACCCTGATCTCCTGGTGGACCCACGGTGCTTGTAGTGATGTCAAGCTTGAATACCATCAGTGCTGTCGCCATGCTGACCTTGCTTCACGTTCGGGACCGTGATGATTGAATTCATCGCACTCTATCGCCGCTCAGTCGCTAGGAGTGCTGGCTGCGAACTTCGCAGTGCGAACCCGCGCCGAACAGATCACACGCATTGGCATTCATCGCAGTCCGTCGACCGTGAGACCGTCCTGCAGCGGCGCCACGCGAGCACATCCCATCATGCGTGACTCGGTGTCACTGTCTCGAACGATCCAGTCCATACCGCAGCTCCACTACCCCGAGGCTTGAAGCTGATGAACCTGGCAGCTGGAGACTCCTCGAGTGATGGCTGCTACTCGCTATCAATCCGAAGTGATGATGAGATACGCCAGCAGGACGGGCTCGATGTCCTCCGAAGCTTGTAGTCTAGCGCGTGACCCTCCTTCCTCCTCGCGCCTTGTCTCTCGTGCTGGTACGTCTTCGATAGTCGGCAGACCCTCAGTGGTACCATCAGGTGTAACCTGGGCGGGTGGAAGATGCCGCTGTGGGGCACATTCCCAGCTCTCGGGAGTAGGATGCGCTTCCCATCCCTGGCCGGCGTGACGACTGTGTTCCCGATTTGCGGACATATCGATCATGGGGGAGCAACGTGACGTGACAGATCCTCGCCCACACAAAGTCGGTGACGTCACCCCCATGTGTTTTCGGGTCCCGTCGTCCATCGACATCCTAGACAATATTGGACTTGCCATTTTTTCGCCCTCCCGTAGGCTTTTCCCCTCCCATCCTCAGCTCAATGCTCGCCCGTCTATCTACTCTAGCCTCCCTCTTCGGTGTGTCCATCGCCGGCAGCCCTCCCTCCCCCAATGGTATCTACTGTGGTAGCAGCGACCACTGGAGTACTATCGTCTTCATCGTTAACAGCACTGCTGGTACCTTCGCCGCCTCCGGTACGGCTAACATGCCTGATGCTGCCCCGTGGCATCGCGGTGACATTCACTTCCACATGAACCCGTCCGGCAGCGAGATGGTCGTCGAAGATAAGAAGCGAGGGAACATCGGTGGTTTTGGATATCCGCCCCCTACGTGGTCAGAGCTGCGCTTCGACTCGGGCGCGCAGGCTATCATAGCTCCCTACAAGGAGACGACCATGGTCTGCACCCACGACCAGTGCCCCGGTAGCTCGGGAGCTAACAACAAGCAGTCCGGTCCTGATGGTTTGTACTGCTGCAGCAGCAGATACTGGAGCTGGGTCCAATTCAGGGTTGACGCTAGTCACAAGATGATCGACATCAGCGGTGTCGCGAGGAAGAACGGGGCTGCCCCGTGGCATATCCCTCATGCTCCCTTCTGTATGGCCAAGCACGATAGTGTCATTGTCCTCGGTGTCAATGGTGAAAGCCGCCGCTCGCTCCGTAAAAATATCGGTGGTTTCGGCTACAATCCGCCCTCATGGAAGACCCTGGCCTACGACGTTTGTACCAACACCATCACTGCCACTGGTCATAGAGGCGAGAAGATACCACTTAACCCGAAGTTGTGCCCCAGTATCGGACCCCAGTGAGTCATTCACTTTGGTATGGCGGGCGTGGACCTAGTGGTCACGACCGTTGCTGTTTTCCGTTTCAAACGAGTTGCCGTTTCTGGCATATTCATCGTAGCTTGATGGCCATTCTCGATTCCGAGGCAGGGCGAGGTGGCAGTTTTTATGCAACTTGGTTGCTCTTTACGCGCTACATACCGGACATTGAGGTTGGGTTCGTCAATCACGACGGGTGAGTAAGAATAGTAGCATTACCGTCATGAGGACAGCGACCTCGGACGCTTCGGAAGCGTCGCTTCCCGAAGTCCGCCCTGTGTGCAGTTTTGTCCGACTCTGGAGTCCAGAGTCTGGACCCTCTCCCCGCCCATTTTAATGTATGCACATTGCAAGGTGTCAGGATGCTCCTAGGCGTATCACGACTGCTGTAGTCTAAAAATTGTAGGAAATCAACTCAACTCACCCTCCATCAGATTTCTCCTCCGCAGTTCAATACTCTTAAGTGTGGCCGAAGACTCGATATCAACGTCCAGCGGACGGATACGAGTGGGCCAGCTTTCCCAGGGGCCAAGATAAGGTCGTCGACCTAAGGTCGAGTTTCGGTCACTGAGCCTCTACCCTAGTCCATTGTGCCTAACGGCCTTAGATCCGGAAAAACGGGCAGCGACCGTCTGAGGATTTTCCAATTCGACGTCTCTTCGGAGGATGCCCGTGCTCCGCGACTAGCCAAACGGGACATTCGCGTTAGCCGCTCGTGCACTATAACTCGGTACAGTGTGGCTATTTGAGACGGGGCTCAAAGAGAGGTAAGATTGGACTCGAGAGGAGCTTAGTGATGATGTGCACTACAGCTTACTACGCTAAGCTTAGGACAGCACGTATACTCATTGACGCTAGTGCAAAGCGCAGAATAAGATCAGATGGTTATCTGAGACTAATGATACGCAGCAGCAGTGAAGGTAAGTGTGGCGATGGTAGTCTAATAGCTGAGTAGTGTTAAACCAGACTGTAGCTGTTACATAGCGCACATTATAGTCGTCACTATGTTGTCACTATAGTGCATTCGGTCTCTCTTGTCCCCTCCCAACGTCACTGGTTATCGTCGCTCACCAGTGATGCTGCCAAGGCCACGCGATGACAGGCTACCGAGGGCGGGGCGATCGTTTGTCGTGTAAAATAGTCAAGAAACAGGGCAGTTCGTCGAGAATGGTGAACAGCGCAGATCTCCGTGGTTCTTGAGGCCGAGGTGGACCTTGCACGCACGAGCCGAGAGACATCATGTAATGGGATTCTGCGCGGATGTTTGTGTATGCGTGCAGCGGCCTGTATAGCTGTTGTGTCCGACCTGCCGTTGGGTCGTCGTCTCGGCTAACTCCGTACTCCTCTGTCACTCTCCCCTCTCATTGTCACAAGTACTAGTTTAACGCAAGGCCCTACTTGTAGAGTTCATCAGTGAGTACATCCCCGCATCTCTTCCTGCATATTAACACGAACCCCGTTACATTTGGGGGCTTTCGCCGAGAATCGAACCCGACGTCTCCCAAGAGAAGATGGATGCTTTGACCGATAAGCTTCCTCAGCTTACCGAAGTGGTGAGTCAAATGACCCAGCCGAGGTCATCTGCTTCCGGGCCATCTGCTGGCCTGAGACTACCTAATATAGTATTGCCCCATTACCGGTCTACTGATGACCTGGATGACTTTTTACATCAACTACGCTCTATTCTTGAGACTACGGAGACACCTAGTAAGCACTGGGTGGCGCTTTTGAAGCAACAGGTGATGCAGGATAAGAGAGCTTTTGATTTGGTTAGATTGGCCGAATCACAATTCTGCGAGGAGCTCACTCGCGCCAAATCTGATGAAGACTATCGTGCCTACTATAAGCACGTCCAGAGTTTCTTGTGCTCGAAGAGGGGAAAGCCGAAAGAGGAGAAGACTTTGGATCTGCTCACCAACTTCAACTCTCTGTCCCAGAACGATAATGAGACAGTAGCGGAGTTCGCTGTTCGCTTTCTTGATCTCCATCATGATCTCCAGAAGCTCATCCCCAACATATACGTGGTGAGTACTCAAGAAGGGGATGGATCCACTAAAACTGATGATCTTCAATTACAGTTACAGTTTATAGTGAAGTTGCGAGAGGAGATCAGAAAGGAGATCGTTGCCCGCCAAGCCAAGTACGAGTCTATTCAGTCGCTCATTGAAGCGGCTAGGCGCTTTGAGAACTTCCACCTCCCACCGAAGGGCGCCCCCTGTCAAGGACAGGAGAGTGAGAGCACTGTGTGGTGTTCGGCATTGCAATGCTTTAACTGTGGGAGAGAAGGGCATTTCGCTAGGAATTGTAGATATCGTAGGAAGGGTTCGTCCAGGTGGCCAGGAGAGGCGGATATGTCTCAAAATGGCTGGGACAACAACCCTCCTACTAGATCCGACGTTTCCTTAAGGCCTGCTGGGGGAGCCTGGGGTTCTTCTGGCCCGGCAAGGAACGGTCAGGGAGTGCCTAGCGAGCCCAAGAGCTTTTATGATGAGACTTCTTTTGATGAGTCTCAATGGTTCTCTCGTGGAGATTATCCACTGCGCCAGAACTCAAAAGGCTTCGGCAAGGGGCGTAAAGGTGGCAAGGGAAAAGCGAAAGGCCAGAGTAAGGGCTATGGTTATCGTCAGGGTACAACCCGACGAGGACAAGTCCAAAGGAAGAGATTTAGGGTTCATAGTATGGATGCCCGAGAGGGGCGCGAAGATGATGAGAGCTCTCTGGAGGAGACGGTGCACCGTGGAAGGAAAGAAGAGAGTGCCCAAGAGAAGACTCGCGAGCAACCCTCGAGAGCTGAACCCAAGAAAGATGATTATCTGGCCATGCCACTGTATGTTAATGCCGGTGATATTGGGCAGGATATATCTAGACGCCAAATATTGGCGACTCTGATTTCACCGCGCTATGATCTGCCAGGTGTCAGAACATTGATAGATACCTGTTGCAGCGTAAGTTTGGTGAGCAAGGAGCACGCCGAGTACTTACAGCGATTGGGCTTCAAGTGTGGTAAGGTGAGACCGGCTATTGAAGTTGGGATGGCTTCTGAGGAAGCTAGATTTAAGACAGAAGTGGTACAAGAGGTTCCTCTATGCTTCGATGGTGACTGGGACCACAGTGTTCGGATGGAATGTCCTGTGATTGACGGTCTCCAGTGGCCTCTCATCATCGGTATCAACCACCTCACCTTGCTCAATGCCCATATCAACTGTGTTGATCGGGTGGTTCAAATTGAACACGGTCACTGGCGTACGGTACTAGATTGTACTGAAAGCACCTCCGGTGCGAAGAGTGACCTGGTGTCTAACACGGTTGACCTTATCCGCAGTAATTATACGAAGGTGTTAGAACCAGGGATGAACGAAGTGAGTGTCTGCTTCTCTCAGAAGGAGGTGACCCTCCCGGATAACCCGTGGGTGAAGGATATTGGTATCAATAGCACGGGAGATTATTTTATGGTTGAGGGTCCTCTTGATAAGTCTTCAATACAACTCGGCTGCTTCAACGTTCTTGTCGTGAATACCTCAACGGTTCCCAAGAAGATAAAAAGTTATGAGCCTCTCGGACGAGTCATCAACGGTGAGACGCGAAAAGTGTCTGACTCTCTCCGTGCCGAGTTGAGGGTTGAGAAGGAGAGATTAGATGAGGCACGGGAGGAAGTCTTTGCGGAACCTGATCGAGATCTGCCTCCAACTGGGAGCAGTGCGGAATCCTCGAGGGCGAGAGACGATAAGACGTATGCAGCCGAAGTACTGAAGGCCATTAGATTGGAGGAGTGTGAAGGGTTGTCCCCCCAACAGAGGGTTGAGCTCGGGGCGATTATTACGAAGTATTGTAGAGCATTCCACTTAGCCGGTGAGCCTTTCAGCGAAATCGAGGGGTATGTTCATCGGATTGAGACAGGTGACCATCCGCCAATCTACTGTACCCCCTACGCCATCCCAGAGAGTCAAGTCCAGTTTGTTAAAAGTGAGTTGGATAGGATGGTGGCTGAAGGGATTTGCCGACCGAGCGACAGCCCGTGGAGCTCTCCCATTCTTGTTGTAAGCAAGAAAGACGAGCACGGTGAAAAAGTCCGTCCGAGGCTGGTAATAGATTATCGCAGATTGAATGCGATAACTCGTTTCGATAGCTTCCCCCTGCCTCAGATCAAAACCCTTCTTTCGAAGCTGGCAGGGAAGAGTTATTTCTCAAAGTTAGACATGTACTCCGGCTTTTGGCATATAGGAGTGTGCAAGGAGCACATAAGTAAAACCTCGTTCACCACTCCTTATGGCATATTTGAATATTTGAGGTTGCCATTTGGTCTGGTGGGGGCTCCAGCCTCATTTATGAGGATGGTCAATAGTGTGTTCGCAGATCTCCTTTGCGAGATGGATTCAAATGGGGATGTGTGCCTTGCTGCCTACATGGATGACCTCCTCATAAGCAGCAGAACATGGACGGATCATTTGTCGCATCTCACTCGCGTCTTCGAGCGTTGCTTGGAGAAGGGTGTGCGACTGAAGCCGTCAAAGTGCTATTTTGGGTTGTCGGAAATTGACTATGTCGGTTATCGTGTGTCTAGAGAGGGCATCTCACCTGACCCTAAAAAAGTAGGTGAGATAGCGGCCCTTAGTCGCCCGAATAATAGGACTGAGCTTCAGGCTTTTCTGGGGTTGAGCGGCTACTATAGAAGCCATATCCGTGATTATGCTCAGCGGACTTTTTATCTCAGGAAGCTGACTCGTGATAATGTGCCGTGGCAGTGGACTGAGAGAGAGCAAGGGGAGTTTGAGGATGTTAAAGACGCTCTAGCTGACACTCTCCTAGTGCATCCAGATTTCAGTAGACCATTCATAGTTCAGGCTGATGGTAGTAGTCATGGTCTAGGTGCTGCCTTGTGCCAGCTTGATGAGAAAGGTATAGAGCGTCCAGTTCAATTTGCTAGTCGAGCCCTATCATCCGCGGAAGGTAAATGGGGTACAGAGCAGATTGAGCTATTAGCTGTGCTTTGGGCAGTAGAATACTGGCACTACTATTTATATGGACGACATTTCACCGTCGTCACGGATCATGACAATCTGAGATGGTTGCTGAATGTGTCGCCTCGCAAGCCGCGGTTGTGTCGCTGGATATTGCGGCTCTGCGAATATGACTTCGACCTGGTACATCGAAAAGGGGTACTCCACTCGAATGTTGATTATTTCAGTCGATACCCCATTCAACCAGGCGATGAGCGACGCACCCGCAGCGCTATCAGTAGATCTTCAGTATCAGCTGCTGTGGATGGCTCATCTGATTCACTACATTGTGCAGCATGTAGTGCTCGGAAGAGGAGACGTGTCGATGAGCGGGATCAATTTCAGTTTCCTGTATCCGCGGTGAATCTATATTCGGGCTTGCAAGTTGCTGTTACTTCTGGCGAGGGTCCACCACTTCATCTCCCCAGCCGCCGAGAGATCATTCAGAGTCAACGCTGTGACCCAACTCTCAGTGAGATCATTCAACAATTACCTCGGAGTGGAGATGATAGTTTCTACCGATTAGATCCGATCGATGGCGCGCTAATGATGGTTGCCCCTTATCCCGATGCTTGGGATATACCGGAAGATGTTGAGAAGTTGGTCATTCCCGTAGACCACCAACTGACGTTCCTCCGATATTTCCATATTCAACCGGACAGTGCCCATCGTGGTCGTGAGGCAACTCTTTCGAGTATCGGTCGGTCCTTCTGGTGGAACAACCTCGCCAGGTCGGTTAAAAAGTTCTGCAAGCATTGCCTCGGCTGCCAACTGAGGAAGAAGTCGGGAGACCAGAAGGTCGGAAGATTGAGGACATCCATCTACACGAAACCCTTTTCAGCTCTTGGCATTGACCTTATTGAGATGCCTGCTGGGAAGAGTGATATAGAAGGCCATCCGTATCGCTTTATTTTTCATGCAGTGTGCCTATTTTCTAACTTTACCATTGCTCGTCCATTACGGACTAAGAGCATGACCGCAGTGGCACGCTGCCTGTATAATAATGTGATATGCCAGCATGGCTATTTCTCAACGGTTAGGTCGGATAGAGGCAGAGAGTTCTGTAACTCTCTGCTTGCTGAGCTGTATACGATCGGCAATGTTGATGTATAGCGAACCTCCCCATTGCGGGCCCAGTTTAATGGACAGTGCGAGCGAGCCCATAGATTCCCTATTGATGCTCTCGCTATTTTATGCACTGGTCGTGAAGAACTTTGGCCCGAGTTCTTGCAAGCTGTGACGTTTGCTCATAACACCAACGTGAGCACCGGTCGCCTATTCTCACCATATTTCATTACTCACGGCGGTCGCAATCCTCCTACGTTGCCTGATCTGCTGGTGAGGAATTATGGTAGTAGCTCCAATCATGATCCTTCCGACCTAGAGGTTGACTCCATGGCAGTCGATATGGTAGAAGCGATGAAAACGGCTCATGCGTGTGTTCGTCTTGCTTTGTTGGATAGTCGTCTAAAGAGTAAGGATAGATATGACTTTGGTCGTAGTCTCCCTACTTATCAAGCGGGGGACTACGTGGGAGTACGAATGCCTCCCCGCGGTACCAAGCTATCCTGGGAGTACGAATGCCTCCCCGCGGTACCAAGCTATCCTTACATTGGCGTGGCCCCTATGTTGTCGACAGCGTGGCTGGGAACACCGTCGTACTCAAAACGGTTGCAGGTGGACCGCCCATACTCTCTACTGCTAGGCTCAATGTCGACCACTTAGTTCACCTCAATCTGTCCGGGGAGTTCTTTCAGCAACAGCTGACTACTGAGGGTCCTGATTATCAACCTACCGGAACATCGTATGGCTCTTCTGCGCCTGCAGACACATCCTCTTCACCCCTTTCGGGTGGAAGGGAGAGCGAGTCGCCTGCCAAGATTTCGGAGAATGTCCCTTCCAGTAACGCCCCACAGGTTCCCAAGAAAGCTGACCCACACCCGGAGCCGCCTACAGTTGAAGATCTTCCGCCGCCGGTGAGCCATGAAGAGGGATTTATTCCCGTTGGTACTAGGGCGGAAGATAGGGCTATGATAACAACTTTGTTCAACGCCTGCGATTCTCTCGACGGTCTGAGTCCCAGAAGAGCGATCGAGCTTATTATGGATTATCCTGGGTATCGAAGGGGTTATATTAAATGTGTCCCGACCCATACTTCATCTCTAACATTCGATCGCTTTGGTTGGTTGAGGAGGACCACATCGCGCTTATCTTTCATTGAGGATTCGGTCCGGTCTGTTTGAAACAATGCTCTAATTCTCCCTATGTCGGGTCTTTTGAATCACGGCTATGATTCTCTGCTCCATACATCTCCCTCTGAAATACATCTGGGATCTATCAACTATTGGTGTCATTAGTATCTAATATGTTGCAACTCTAACTGGTGGTTGGTGGCAGTTATATTTGGGAAACCGATTACCACTGATATGCGATAGGATATGGACTTACTTCAGCGGTGAGATGTATTTGTACTATTTCTAATCTAAAGCTCTCATAGCACCAAAAAAAGAAATAATCTAAAGCTTTCGTAGCACCATAAAAAAAGATAATCTAAAGCTCTCTTGTAGCACCAAAAAAAAGATAACTTAAAGCCCCCGTGGCACCAAAAAAAAGTTGATTGTATTAGTCGATTTGTCTTATTTGAGGGAGAGTGGTCTAATTTCGTTACGATAGGGTTGTTATGATACACTGTCGTATCCTGTCGTACTCCTATGGTCGTATGATCATGATCTTTTATTTCCTCCTGCTGCATACGCATTATTTTTTGGAAAGGAGTAGGATGTAATGGGATTCTGCGCGGATGTTTGTGTATGCGTGCAGCGGCCTTTATAGCTGTTGTGTCCGACCTGCCGTTGGGTCGTCGTCTCGGCTAACTCCGTACTCCTCTGTCACTCTCCCCTCTCATTGTCACAAGTACTAGTTTAACGCAAGGCCCTACTTGTAGAGTTCATCAGTGAGTACATCCCCGCATCTCTTCCTGCATATTAACACGAACCCCGTTACAATCAGCCTCCGCGAGTCGTGGACCACGACACCTCTCGTGCTTCGCACTTTCGAGTAGATACCGTATGATACCATCGT